>JAHWFO010060970.1:3485522-3652927 GCA_023313115.1 Rhysida immarginata
ACGGAGTCATGTTTAATCGTATTTCTACCAATAATAAGCCCTAAATTATGACTCCGCATGATGATGTAACAATGTATGAAATTTTCGCGCTCAGGCTTTAAGCAGAGGTGGTGTTGTTCACAGGCACAGGCCGAAGCCTACGCGATCTAAACAAAGCCACGGCACTACGTCAATTCTGTGTTGAAACGTCACGAAAACTAATGGGATATTTTGAAATGTGAATTTTGTATTTTAGATAAATAAGTAAATACAGTATAATAAAATGCATTATTGCCAAACCTGTGTAATTTACTTCTTTAATAAATCATTTTATTTTAAATTTTAAATATCCTTATTTTGTTTTTTAAATTTCTTTTTGCATGACGTCACAAAATCCATCCGTTTGCATTACGTCACAAAAGCAGTTCCATGGCTTCTTTAGACCGTATCGGCTTCGCACAGGGCCTATAAATCCTTTCGGCCTCGTTTTGGATACGATGACGTCACGCGTAGCTAACGTTTTTGAATGGAGCCCCCCTCCCCACTATTTCGCTTATTTGTTGCCTCTTTCTTAAAAATTTGTAGCTTTTCCCATAAAACTTGTTTTTTCTTTTTTTTTGTATGTTACATTCTTTCTGATTATTTATTATCTCGATAGCTATATTTTTTGTGTCACTTGCCCTTTAATTCATGAACTCGACAATAATAAACAGTATGGTCTGTATGGAGGCTTATTGGCCAATTTTTTTTTTTCAAATTAACTATGCTTTATGCATGAAAAAAAAATTGGAGACGGCCTCATCTTGCTGTAGATAGATGATGGTTGTAAATAATGATGACGAAGATGCAAGTGTACGGATGTATGTACTTTTTTTCACTATTGTGAGTTGCTCCTTTTCCAGCTGCATTTGTTTATCTCTTCCAAGGTTGGCCGGGACTTTGCTCAGTGAGTCATATTTTAGATGTGATATTTCATTTTAATTTCATTTTCAGCTTTATAAACATAAAAAAGCAATTATATCAATCATTATGTCTTTACACAAGGCGTTAATAACGATTTCCTAAGATAAAATTTGGCGCACTCGACATTTCATTCGCTCTTTAAAATCAAGTTTAGAAGTTATAAATCATTTCAGTAATATAAACTTCTTACAACGATTCGAGAAGCTGCAAACAAACAAACAAACAACTTCCTCTATTCTACAAACTACTCTGTATGTGTATAAAACACTCACAAATAATGATAACATTTCACATGGAAATTGAATTAATAAAATCGAAATTCTGCAAAAAATGCGACTTTCTGCACTTGTAAACAAAAAACTATAAGATACCAATCCGCCTAAGATCAATAAATTCTCTTTGCTGAGTGGGGTGTAAGAGAATTTGGAATCGACAACAGGAAAAAAATGCGTAGGTTGAATTTAAATGGGTGTGCCTGTAAACATTTCAGTGAAAATGTCCCAGGATTCAAGTCGTTGTAAAAGGCTTTTAGAAGAAAAAAAAAGACGCTAAAGTTAATTAATCGTTTGCTTCACTCTCAAAATATTGTACATATACCATATCAATTGGAGATAATTATGTTTTAGCTAAAAATAAAATTTATCAAGATCACCCTTTGATAAACATCGTTTGGGTTTCTTGAAACTCAGATGAGTGTATGGTTTGTGTGCTTTGTGTACGTGACGAAATTGGTTGCATGTATCACTCCACCCAATCTTTTTTCCCTATCTTCTCAGAAATGCCGGAAAGTAATCAATCAAGAAATCAAACCGGTTTACCTGAAAAATCAATCAGTCAGTGCTCGAAAATTCTGCAATCCCTCGATGAAATACGATTAAATATTTCTTAAAGGGAAGGAAACGTCTACAATTTTAAGATAAGCTGAATAAGTGGAAATGATTTCGGCAATTTAACCTTATTTGATCATTTCTTGAATTATATTTGCTATAATCAAGAAATAGCAATAAAAAATAATCCAAACTCTTCTAAGGGGGGGCGCCCGCCCCCCGGCGGAGTCGAGAAAAGTATAAACGGGATAAATACAAAGATGATTCAGACCCAAGAGGGAGATACTTGAAAATGATGCTGAAAAGGCGCATGATCCGAATGCCATTGGGGATTAAACGATAAATGACAAAAATATGTCATCGATTGACCCTTTTTATTGGAGAGATGAATCATTGAGAGAAAATGAGCGTGTTTTACTTCAAACTCTTTTACTTCGTGAAGAGAAAACATGAAGACCGCCTCAACTTCAAATGGATAATAACGTAGGATTTGAATCCTTAAACAAGTTCTCTTTAATAGCTAAACAATAAGACTATTGCAATATTAATCGATGGCTACAATAACATCTGGCTAAAATCTTTCTAGAAAATATCAATTGCTGAAATACCGTGTGTCCATAAAGTCTGTGGGCAATTTATAATAGTTGTAACTTTTTAAGTATAAGGGATAGATACGAGGGGCGTTCAAATTTGACCTGGACTTTATTTTTTATAAAATCAGGAAACTATAAAAAAATACACACCTACGCACACATACAAGTTATTTCTCAAAGAAGTCTCCTTGCTTCTCTACACATTTTTCCAGCATCTGGATATCGGTTCTGTAGAAATCTTCAGGCTGATGTCGAAACCACGTCAAGACAGCCTTTTTCACTTCCTCATTGGAGCCGAACCTCTGCCCTCCCAAGATCTCTTTCAATGGTCCAAAAAGGTGATAGTCGCAAGGGGAGAGATCTGGGCTGTATGGGGGATATGATAAGATGCCCCATTTGAGTTCCGTCAATGTGTCCATAGTCAGTTTGGTTGTACGGTCTGGCATTGTCTTGCAGAAAACAAACACCACTGGTAAGGACGTCCTCAAAATGTCACAGTGGTAGGGTGCATTATGATTCGACATTCTTCCAGAAAATCAACCTGAATGATACCCTTAATGTTCCAGAATACAGTCGCCATCACTTTCGTCGCCGACGGTGTCATCTTGAATTTCTTGGGTTGTGGTGAGTCTATGCGTCGCCCCTGCATGCTCGCAGCTTGCTTTCAGGAGTATGGTGAGGACTCCATGTCTCTTCGGTGGTCACAACACGCCTTAGGAAGCTTTCACCTTCCCTGTCATATCGCTGCAGCAGCATGGAACAGATTTCCACCCGGGTGGTTTGTGATCCTGGGAGAGTGTTTAGGAACCCATCTGACACAGATCTTGTTAAATTTCAGCTTATCGTGGATGATGGTCTCCACACTGCCAGTTCGGATGTTCAGTATTGAAGCCAATTCTCGCACATGAATCCGCCTGTTGTCCCTTATCAGCTCATTTGTTCGTGCGATGATGCCATCATTGACAGCAGTTGCTGGCCTTGCCTTATAGGTTCATTGCCGGTGGATTCTCGCCCTCCGTCAAACTTTTGGCACCAAGCAAAGACAAATGATCGAGACAAATAGGACTCGGTGAACTGTCTTTGAAGTCTCTAATGAATTTCAGATGCTTTCACACTTTCGTTGTGGAGAAACTTGATGATTATTCGTTGTTCCACTTTGGTCAACACATCGCTGTCCGTCATTTTGTTTAAACAAACAATCGGTTGCCATGGCAACCGGATGAGTGGTGCTGCATTTACATGATAGGCGGTAGTTGCCATCCCAACAATGAAAGTTTAGATTTTTACATCAATGAAATTTACAAAAATAATCTCCAAATCAAATTTGAATGCCCCTCGTAGATTCTATAAAAAGGATAAGTTACTAGCTTTTCTCCTACCAATCTTTAAGAATTTTATTTTCAGAAATTTAATTTGAAAATTACTTGTTTTTCAGAATCACTGTTGACCAAAGGCTCCACTGGAAGAGAAAGTAAATTGTGTTCTTTGTTTGGTTGAACTAAAAATAAAAAAAACAATAAAAAATGTGTTTCCTCATTCCTTGTACTGACATACCATTTTAAATTGCCATCGACTTTAGGCTATCACATGCTGAGAAAGAAACACATGTTGGAAGGAAATTTATTCGGAAATCAATGCTGTTGGGGAGAAGAGTCTGAGCAGTCATAGCAGTTCACCGCTGTGCTCATCGATTTATACAGGCCTATCGACTGAGCTCCTCGATCAATGAGTGGAAAATCTATACAATTGAATAAGTTCGGTATAACGACATTTCATCAATATAGGGCCGTGGCAATCGAAACATTCGGATACAACTTCTTGGTATAAAAACTCTTTAGTGTAACAATGAATATCGTTAGAGGCCGTGACGATGAAATGTTATCGTTGTATCGTTAACGACACTTTTGTGAATCTGTGCCTTTGTTTTAGAGCATGTAAGTGAAGACGAAAAAAAACTTTTAAAGCAATGTTTAAAAAAAATATATTTGGCAAGAAAAGTTGGTACTCATATTGTTGGATCTCTTAATCTACACTATAGAGATTTAAAATTTATGATGAAGCAAAAATTTACACACACATTTTGTGTTTTACGTTTCTAAAGCAAAACGTATCAAGACAAAAGTAAATAATAGCTCTTGATGGGTGTGTCTAATGAAAATATCAAGCTGATACCTTACACCATTTGTTTATTTATTTATAAATTCGAGATAACGTATGATTAATCATGATGAAATTTCCTCTAAGCACAGATCATATCTAACTGACTAACTCGCAAGTGATTATAATAACAAGAAATTACACTCACCTCCCCCTTCCCATGTAAGGTATAGGAAGGTAGCGGAAGCTCGGAGTTCAAGGAAACCAGCCCCCTTAAAAGGCTCAAGAAGTAGGGGTTAAAAACGTACGATAAAGAAATAGTAAAAAAAAGGGTATAAATATTCCCTGCGTTTTATGCTCTTTATCTATTTTTATCCCTTTTATCCACACTTTTTAACCCACATTTTTTTTTTTATCAAAAAATTGGTTTTCTCGAACGTTTCAGGTGTCCTCTAACAATTTAGACCATCGACTTCTTCTGGAATTTCTCAACTTTTTATTGACCCCGCTATTTTACTATTACGTAACTGTAATAGACAAGAAAAATAAAACAGCACTTATGTGTTTTTATTTTTAGATTGTTTATCTTTATCCTTTACTATAGGATACACAATTATCGACCGTGTTCAACACATCATGATACAGATGTGCAGTTCGTGAGCAGATAATTAAACTGAAGGAGTGAACTGGGCGAACCACATAAATCCTGAATTAGCCTATTAGAGAAAGGTTTCATCATTCGATCGATCATGCCTGGCTGATTAATTGTAAAGCGTATGGAATATAGAATGGAATATAGATTTATGGATAATAGTAAATTTAAAGATTTCCATGTAGTTAAAAATTAAACATTAAACGTAAAAAGATGGGATGCACAGTTTGGTACGATGTAATCAGGGTTAATTTAAAAATAATTACAGTCACTTGTTTGAAGTAAACTGTGATGAGGTCCAATGTTTCATTGATCCCTGAGATGATTGGTGTGGTATGATTTTTTTACTTGACGTTGATGTCTTCAGATGTTAAATGCGATGATTTAGATCGACGATTTAGATGATATTTGGATGACAGAAAGATGCTTGGATAGAGTTGATTCAATGTTTCAAGTTGTAATTGATATAGAAATTGTATAAATGAATAAATAAATAAAACTGGAACTAAATTTGTACCTTAATTGATTTGTGTAAACAGAAACAAAACAGTAGAATAAAATTGGTAAAATTCAAGAACATTTTCGAGCCTCTTCTAGTCTCAATTAGCAGGACTTAAAGTGATAACTTATTATTGTAATGTAAAAATGTGTGTTTATTATTTGTCAATTATTAAAATAAATTGTTTTTCTTTTATTGTTATTAATTAATTATTTACCGATTATTACCTATTTTGATGGATGTTTGTACTAAATTATTGGTATGTGATGTTACTGATGCGTCTTCTTTAAATACTTTTTTTATAATTTCTTTCTATAATTTTTACTTTCTGATAATTAGGAGTATGCTGTACCGGGTGATTCAGTCAATTTCTGATCATTTCACTCGAATGAAGTGCATTAGGGATAAACAATTGAAAGAAAATGAGCGCCATATCGAATTTCTAAATAGTTGGAGTTTGTATTGTTGCAACGGCGCTGCATTAAAATCGTATTGTTGAAAAATGGCGCCCGCTTTATCAACAGAGCAGAAATGCAAGGTTGTCGAATGGTATTTCGAGACAAAATCACCTGTAACCGTGCAAAGAAAGTTCCGGAAGGAGTATAAGTGTCGAGACGCACCAGGCAGGCAAGCAATCATGGATTCTGTCAAGCAATTTCGTGCCACTGGATGTGTTAAAGGCAAGAAAAAAGGCGGGAGCGAGGCTCGTGTTCGAACGGCCGAAGTTGTCGAAAATGTTCGCACAAGGTTGGTCGATTCCCCTACCAAAAAAATCTGTTCGCCGCCTATCCATTGAAGAAGGGCTGTCGTATACCACGACGTGGCGAATTTGGAGAAAGAACTTTCACCTGTTCCCCTATATTATCCATGTTTATCAGGAGTTAACAGACACTGGAACACAGAAGCGACAACAATTTGCTATGGAGTTTGGAGCAGAAATGGAAGCCAATTAGGACATTGTGGACAACCTGTGGGTGTCAGATGAGGGCTTCTTCTATCTGTCAGGTGACGTTAATAAACACAACGTTCGTTTTGGGGGTTCCCAGCAACCTTATGAGATCCATAAGTCACCTCTTCATCCACGAAAGGTTATGGCTTGGTGCGCGATTTCCAAAAGAGGCATCATTGGTCCGTTCTTTTTTGAGGGCACCGTAACGTCACAGGCTTACCTTAACATGTTGGAAACCTTCTTCATCCCCGAGCTGCGAAGGAGGCGTATACCGCTTCGACATCAATGGTTTCAACAGGATGGGGCTAGGCCTCACACCACTAATGAAGTGCTAGAAATTTGGAAATCGTGTCATTTCAAACAGGTTTCCAGATCGATTCGGGGGTGGCTTTCTTTGGCCCCCTACGAGTCCTGACCTAAACCCATGTGATTTTTATCTCTGGGGGTTCCTAAAAGACAGTGTGTTCACTACAGCTGCGACAAAGCATCGTCGACTGCTGCACCCTTGTGGATGCAGAAATCCTGGATAGAGTTATGAACAACTTCACCATTCGGCTGCGAGCAGTTCAAAACGTTCGTGACTTTTCCATGGGAATAAAAACTCCGAACTGCCTAAAATATCATACTGAAATGTTAAGTTTGTAAACATTAATGGGTCAATAAATCATAGTACTGAAATGGTCAGAAATTGACTGAATCAACCTGTACGAAATCCAATGATTTGCTAAATTGTTTTTTTTAATCTTATTGGTCTTTCATGTTCTTTTAATCTAATTAAGAGTTGCCTTTTGGTTTGGCCATTATATTTAAATTGACAATCTTTAGATGTACATGGGATTTGGTATACAGCATTTTTTTTCTAACATTTGTTTGTTGTTTTTAATAAAGGAATTGAAATTATTTGTTATATTACTTGTTTGATTTACTGTTGTTTGTTTTATTAATTAGGGATTTTTGAATATTGCATGGCAATTTTGGAATGATTTTTTGCTTCAAACAAGTGACTATATTTCTAAATTAACGCTGATTACATCAAACTAAACTGTGCATCCCATCTTCTTACATTTAATGTTTAATATTTAATTTTAACTACATGGAAATCGTTAAATTCACTATAGAGTGATTAAATGTGTCATTATCAAATTATCAGATTAAGAAAAATTTATCTATTTATGATTTATTATATTAGTGATTTTTAATTACTTTTAATTAACTTTTTCCATTGATCCACAATCGACCCTTAAGATTGTCACATCGACTCCGGATGGTCGATATCGACCACTTTGGGGACCCCTGGAATTTTTTAAAACGGAAAAGAACTCTATCTTCTTTCCAATTGGTTGGAAGCTTTTGCTTGACAATTTGAACAGATTTCAGGAAAGGTAGCAAATTCTCATCTATAATAGAATGGATAATTTTAAAGCCATCTATCGAGAAGTTATGGCATTCTTGTAAAATGTGATCTGCCTAAGCAGAAATACCCCTTTTTCCATTTTTAATATAGGTCTTATCATAAATTACATCACATGCTTTATGTTGTGAAAGTGTTAATAGTTTCTAAAGACCAGTGACGGCTACTCCTACAATTTCGACCCCGCTGAGATAACACGGCGCAAACTTCATACTTAATTTTGCCTTTAGATTCTGCATACTGAATTTCATTCCTTTACGTTCTGCTGTAAACCATTTTGACCAAATGGAACCCTCTAACTCACATCCCGTAACCCCGAGCCTAGTAGCCAATCGAAACCAAACTAAGGTCGTGTGTACCTACACTATATGATCACAAATATCCGGACACATGCACGTTTGCGCTCTAACCACGATTTCATGGAAATCAATAGGGAGTTGCACATCCCTTTGCCCGAATCACAGCTTCCACCCTTCGGGGAAGACTTTCCACCAAATGTTGGTAGGTACTTTCCGGAATGTTCCTCCATTCCTCCCGAAGAGCGAGAATCAGTTCAGTTACAGAAGTTGGCCGATGTGATCTGGCCCGCAAGCGTCTTTCTAATTCATCCCACAGACTCTCTATAGGATTGAGGTCGGGACTTTGTGCCGGCCAACCCATTTCTTCGACCCCTGAGTCCGCAAACCACTGCTGTACACGCCTCGCTTTGTGCCACGGAGCATTGTCGTGTTGGTAGAGAAATGGCCCGTTTCCGAAAAATTGCCACAACGTTGGAAGTGCACAGTTGTCCAAAACATTCAGATAACGGTCGGAGTTCATGATTCCTTGCACAGGAACGAGCTGGCCCAGTCCGTACCATGAAAATGAGCCCCACACCATGACTCCTCCTCCTCCGAACTTGACTGTGGGCTCTGTGCACTCAGGTAAGAAGCGTTCTCCAGGTATGCGCCAAACCCAAACTCGTCCATCGGATTGCCAGAGTGTGTAGCGAGATTCGTCTGTCCACATTACACGTTTCCATTGGTCCATTGTCCAGTTTCTGTGGGCTTTGTGCCACTCCAGACGTCGCTTGGCGTTGACCCTGCTGATGTGGGGCTTGTGGGCAGCAGCACGGCCATGGAATCCCATCGTGTGCAGTTCCCGACGAATTGTCATGGTACTGGCATCATTTGCAGAGGCGTTTCGAAACTCTGTGGCAATTTTTTCCGCCGAGGACTTCCGGTTGCTGCGGGTGACACGACGAAGCACTCGACGGTCTCTGTCCGTTAGTTTCTTGGGTGTACCGGTTCGTTGTTGAACTGTTGTTGATCCCCGGGTCTTCCATTTCATAATGACATCGCCTACTGTTGACTTGGGTATCTGAAGAAGGCTGGAAATGTCACGCACGGACTTGCCGCATAGGTGACATCCAACGATGGTTCCACGTTGGAACTCACTGAGCTCTGCCGAACGACCCATTCTTGCCAATGTCCAAGCAGAGTTGTGTCTGAAGGCGTGGGAAGCTATTTAAATGATGTGCAAGTCATTATCATGTGACATTGGGCCAATCGATGATCTGTGAGGGGTGTCCGGATATTTTTGATCATATAGTGTACCTCGATGCTCGAGCCCAATAGCCAATCGAGGTAGGGCATGTCCATAGTAAGCTAATTCCCAAATTTCAAGCTTTTACGTCAAAAAATGTAGAAAATATTAAGGGTACAGACGGACATGGTAAAACCAATAAGCATTTCCATTCTTCCGTTACTTAATAAAGGTCAAGAAGCCTTATTTTGTTGGAAAGTAACTACAACATAAGACCAAGAGGATACTTGGCATTAATATAATGACTAAATAGTAGCCTATGATTAGTAATCACTTAAATATTTCTTTTTTTAAGAGAGCATTTTAAATATTAATGCAAACATTCTTCAAATTATATCAACATTTCAACAAACAAATAAAATTATTTAATTTTTTAAGATTTGATTTGTTTTTGAAGAGACATTACACTCATTACAAGATACGTAACTCATTTTATTCTGCAAGCAATATGACATATGTGTGCAAATCAATTTAATGAGAGTACAAACTTTACTCTGCATAAACCATTCCATTTCTTTTTATCAATTGCATTTCTTCCACATTTCTTTCACATTCATAAAATAAAGACTAAATGCCAAAAATATGTAAATGGAGATTTTTTTCGAAAAACTGTCTATGTGCGATGCCTAATGAATAGCTAAAGGATCTATGTGCCTATCTGTGTGATACCCTCATTGTATTATGCCAGTTAACTCCAATATTTTAAATAAAACGACAAATTATATAACATACCTCACTATATAAATTACGTATACATACTAATAGGCCATAGGAAAAGCACTAACGATGGCTATATAGCCGAAACCGGTATGCTAAATGTACTATAAAAAGAAATTAATCCTCCCGAAGAAGGTATAGGAAAATAGCGGAAGTCCTGAGTTCATATATTTTTACCACTTCATCTGCACTTTTTAACACCCCATTTTTTTTCTTAGCAAAAAACTGATTTTACTGATATATCACATGCTACTTGATGCCATAGTTCTAAAGACCAAGTGACTGCCACCTCTACAACTCCGACTTTAGTAGGAAAATTTGGCCCAAATTTCATAGTAATGTAGATCCTGCCTAGAGGAATCTGCATATCGAATTTCACTCCGTTACGTACTTAAATACCACATAGACATTTTGTCCCCTCTGACTCCCACCCTCGTAATTCCGACCCAGTCACCAATCAAAATCAAACCAATCAAAATCAAACTGGACATGCCCAGAGTAAGCTATATTCCGAATTTCTACTTCTTATCTCAAAAAATGCAGAAATTATGAAGATGACAGACGGACATTGTAAAATCAATAAATAGCTCCATTTTACCACTACTTAATACACGTTGTGAAAAGAAACCATCATTAAATCACGATATTGCGCTACACTTGCTTCAGTTGCAGCAATCATTCATGCAAAGGCCAGTGGCTTGACTCTCTGATGACTGAGCTTTCACTGAAGAATACAAACAATGACGTTTTAACGTATGCATTACAGAAGTGTTTCGAACTGATGCCCCCTTTCTTGTACACAACACTCCTGCACCCGTTCAAATATGCTAGGTGTAGTACGTACAGTGTTACAGGCGTCAACAATCCGTGGAAGAAGAACATCGACATGATCTACGGATGTGGCAAAACACTAGGGTCTTCAGATGTTGCCACAAGAAGTCCAGCGGATTAAAACAATAGACAATGGCAAAGAGTCAAAACAAGTTTAGCGCCCTCCCAGTGCGAGATATGACACCCATTGCTTAATAAGAAATGTCTGCTTTAGTACCCTCTATCTACCATATTCTTCTGTAACATAAGTTCTGAATCATCCTGTACATCAATCAATCTTCATAAATTGAAAATTCTTTAGTGGAGATAATCACATTTTTATATTGCGGAAGTCTTTCAGGAGTCGTCCTCTTATCAGCTAGACCATCACTGCTTTCTCATAATGACGTTGGAACGTTGAGAAAAGAGTAAACCTCCTCAGTTGACACAGGAAATAACCTCTACTTTCATTATTCTATTTTAGATTTCTATTTACCAAATTTACTGATTTTTTTAAAACTAAAATCGTTAATAAATCTTAGAAACAGACACATCCTTGGGATTTCCACGAACATCAATCAAAATAAAAGTCAGTATTAGATATAGACATAGAATACGAGAGTTTTGTCACGTTCTCTTTCATCAAGTATTTAGCGTAAACTAAACAGAAAACTCTGTGGCCGAAAATTTTTACAGAAATCATAGCTTATATATAAGATTGTTGCATTTACAAAAAAACATGGATTAAAAGTCCCCTTTATTTCGACTAGGATTGGCAGTCGGAAGCCAAAGGGATCTAAAATCTAGTTAGCAATTTATGATTACTATATCGTTCTTTAGGCTATTTATATTTTCCACGTGCAAGGTCATATCCTCCCGGTTGCAGGTCAGCGCCATCTGTTAACCCTTCACACACAGACGGGCTTTTCATTTTGCCTGTTTAAAAAAATTCGCTTCCAGACATGAACGACATACGAGGAGATGAAACGCTCAACATTTAAACGCACTCGCCAGGAAAAGCTTTACATTCGAACTGCGTATACAAAATTTCAAGGTCTGTCTATCAGCACGACCTCCAATTTTGTGGCTGTTAACACATCGAGGAGCAAAAATGATTTTCTAGAAAAACTTAATTACTTTTCGCTCTTAATTACTCACAGAAAACAAGGTAACTTTTAATTTAAACAACCGGATCTTCAATAACTGAGAATACCAAAACATATGAAAGCGTATATGAAGAAGCACCTTTTTTACGTTAAGACACAAGATTACAAATGTTCGTGGAAAAATCATAAATAAAACACAGTGAGACATAAAAATATATAATAAAGTCATTCTTGGAAAAATTGATGAGCACAGCTGTGTACAATTTGGTTAGGCTGTGTACAATATTTTTTTTTTTACCTTTTTCATCAGATTTCATTAGCGATCTATGTTTAACTGTTAAGCAAACTGAAAATGGTTTCTGTTCAGCTTAAATTGACCAATCGCATCTGTGTTCTGATAACCACGTACAATTTTCACGGAATATTCAAATTAAAACGCAAAAAAGGCTTTTGCTTTGGCGATAGCTTATCAATATAATAATGGCCTTGCAGTTTTTAGACTTATTTTTTTACTTGGGAATTATCTAAACAAATTTTTGAAACTTTTATGCAAACATTAACTAATTCCATTAACAAAACTTAATTATACACTTAAATAAACCATTACATAATATGTCGTTAAAAACATAAACAACGTTTTTTTAAAATAAAAAATTTTGAAAACTTCTCTTGTCCACCCATGAACAAATTTATCTCCTGGACGTTTTATCCTTTGTGGATAAGATCTAATAAAAAGGTAAATGATAAGCGGGTTTTTACATCGTACGAAAATAGCATTTCATCTTATCTACAGTAGTTCTCCTGTTCCTTCCTTGATCGTTTCCATCGTTACCTCGATGATAAACTGTTTAACATTATCAGATTCAACTCCTGTGAAATCAATTTTTTTCTTCATTTTTATTTTATATTTTTTTCATTTATTATTGAAGAAAATGGTAATTGCATTTCAAAAAATTGACTTTTGAAGTTAGGGTTTTATTTTCTGAAGAAAGTATTTTAGAAGAAATTGCAAAGAATAAACACTAACCAAATCTTAACACAACGGCGACTATGAGACACAGATGATGCGTTTGTTTTGAGTTTCAAAGATAAATGTAAAACGAAACCACCGCTTAACCGCTTTGAACCAAATATAAGGCTTCTCGATCGATTTTTAATATCTTTAGTATACACAAGATAAAGTTTAAAATAACTTTACAGTTATATCTCCAATCAATTTTAGATTTTTTTTTTATTTAAAAAAAAATTATGGATTTGGCTTTAGTATGTTTCATGAATTCCCAAATTACAAATAATAATCACTTCCTTTTAGGTATTTACCATAGAGAAATACTATAATTGATATCCCATACAAATAGCTTATTTTCAATCAATATTATTTGAAAAGAAAGGTGAAATCTATATACATTTCATATCTTATTCTTTATAGATTAGAGGTTATTTCCTTTCGTTTCAGGGTTTCCGTAGCATAGTTTAGCTTTCTCACTTTTTCAATGTTACTTACTTGTTGGTTCATTTGTCTTCATATTTATATAGTTTCTCGTTGTAGCTATTGTCCGATTAGTTGTGGTTCCATCAACAAGTGAAACAAACGACTTATGCTCCGATGCTCCCTTTGAATTGGTTTTTAAAAGATAGGCAAAGGACTACGTTAAATATTCTGGAAAAATTACATTAAAAAAATATTATTTTTGTCTACTTAATTATTATAACTCTCCTTAATTTCAAGCTTTTTATTTAAATATTTATTTAAAAGTTTTTCATTTACATGCATAACCAGCATTCAGTCTGATCATTCTTGCTGGACTTCACAGTGTTAATCTGGTTGTCTCAAAAAGAAACGAATTATTTTATCTCTAAAAGGATTACATTCAGAAAGATTTGGAAAATGTGCTTTCGCAAAACAATATAAGTACTTTTATAATTTTTCCTGTACTGTAGCGTTTCACGTATTTTATTTTTCACTATTGTTAGTGTAAATCATGTTCCTGGAAAGTTTAAAAATAATCTTGTTTTGAATTATATCTTATATCTTAATCAGTATTATAAACGTAATTTAATATTCTCGTTCAATGACATCATTTTACATAATATATTGCAGTCTAAAAATTATTTTCTAAATTATACATTTCTCAATAAAAATAAATTTTTGTTGTGAGCTCACATAATTATTTATTTTTATATGTGTTAAAACCATTTTTTTTCCTAACCCATGTAAAAATAGCTCATTATGATAAATATTTTAAAAAAAAAGTTTAACTCATGCTTAACAAATTTCTAAATTAGATCGCGTCCAAAAAGTTGTTTATCTTTATCAACTGCCGTTTGCCCCGCCATCTGGTCTCTCAGTTTATCAGTGAACAAATCAAATTAAACGTTTCGGGACAGCAGCGGGTAATAGACTGGGACATTAATCAGGTTTCTAACATTTTTGAAAAATGCGGGATGCAATCTGTTTGTTGGAATAATGCCACTACCGAACGAAGTTTAATCGTCTAATAAAAGGTAAACCAAATAAAATGTTCGTTTCCCATCATGATCAGATAAAAAATCGAACTAGAGTTCCTACTCGATATTTATGTAGAAACCTGTTAAATATCGAAATCTGAACACTGTTGTTTCGCTTTCCCGGAAACAAATGTTTTATGGTAAATAATATGAACAGTATTATATTTTATATATTGTACATTAATTTTAACTCAAAACGATTAATTTATGCCATTTGTTAGTAAATATAAATGTATTCTAATGATCTTTATAATGTATCCTATTTACTTTCATACGAACTTCCAAGAAGGAAACAGAAATAAGAATAAAAGACGAAAGCCTAAACACCGTGTTAGCTACCCTAAACGCTAGGCTAGTTCATGTTTCTGCTAAACTTTTAAAATATCGCGTTTATTATAGTTTTTTAAAAACCAAGAAGAGGTATTTAATGAAGTATAATTACTCTATGTAAAAGTACACAAAATACAGTATTTTTTTCGTTTCCGAGATATTTTATCATTTTCTCAATAATGTTCTTCCACAGCGCTAAGTTGGCCGTGCTACAAATGACGACGACAAACTTCTTCGTGGCCATCCTGTTCGCCAGACCTCATGCCATGCGATTATTTTCTTTGGGGATTTGTTAAGACAACGTTTACGTACCACTATTAGTCACGTCCGCCATGATCTTCGTAGTCGGATAACATGTGCACTACAAGCCATAACGCCGTATATGTATTGTCGAGTAATTTGATTATCGTGTTGATGTAAGCCGTGTGAGCCATGGCGCAAGTTCCACTCGTTTAGGGCGGAAATGGTAATTTCCTTGGTTTGCGAAACCCATTCTAATAAAGACCCTGTATAATCAAAAAATATTCTCATATTTATACTAATCTGTAGAAACTGTCCAGCTCAGGGCTTTGTCGGAGTCCTCATATGTCAAATGCCTTGGGCATCGCCTAACCGTTTCAAAATACGATGAACGTTTAATAAGTAATTAAACACTTTATTTCTCAAAGCAGGTTAGATTTATAAAAACATTTTTAAGTATATCATTTATTTGGCTGCAAAAATTTATGATAATCTCCATTCAAGTTTATGGCTTTACAGCCTTCTAGATGTGAAACGTATAGGACTGCACGGTCCGCTCTTCTGGTCTGTGTTGCAGCCAGTCTGCTTGTTTTGACGATAACAGATTTTGCACCCTAGTACTCACAATACGATCACAATGTGTTTTACTGGGTATAATTTTTTGCAGAAACATTACAAATAACCCCCCCCCCCCTCCCCACATGTCTACTGCGAAAGAGATATTTCGAGAAGAGGTAGTGGATGTTGCACGCGAAGTGGAATTATCAATGATCAATCTACTCTGTTACAATCCCAGGTACAAAACCCCTTGTACAACCAACTATATAGTTACAGATGGTGTTGGTACAACCCCCTCCCCCCGAGTCGTAAAGTGCAGAGGTGGAATCCCCCTACTCCTATCCCCAGGTACAAAACAAACAAGTACAAACCCTCAGAGTAAAAGCACAAAGAAAGACAAAGAAGAAGCATACATAAAGGCATTTATGTGGAATAGTGTTTCTTGTCTTCCTTTCTTATTAAGGACATAACCTGCAAATGAAGCCTGAAATTTTATATCATATTTTGAGAGGGGCTTCTTTTTAAAAAAAATGTCTAAGATTAATTTACCGAATTAATTAATTAGGATTTGTACCTATTCCGAATGTACGAATTATTTCCCATATTAAGAACAATTAACTAGAATTTAAAAAATTAATTCAATAAATTAATACTAGAAAAAAATTTTTAAAGACTATAAATCTTCAGTAAATTTTCGCATAATTCTATAAAAACGTTTCATTTAAAAAAAAAAATTTTAATGTTAAAAAAAATCCTGGCTTCATTTGCTGGTTATGTTCTTTTTTTTTGCTTAACTCTGGGGTTTTGTACTACTCTCGCTATAAATATCCTGTGCTTTTATCAAGTGCCAAGACTCCGTAGACATTACATTGTAAACATTTGATACCGTACCCAAAGCCGTCTAAACAGCATTGAGGTTCTTGGGCAAACCAGTATACTAGGGCTCCTACGTTTTAGTCCCACTATCTACAAAAAAGTAATTGGACATTTTCGATTTTAGACGTTTTGTCGAATATCTAGAAAAGTGCTTGACGAATTATCCTGAAACTTCGGGGATGTAAAGGGCATGTTGCACCTCATATATTTCAGAGAAGGTTTTTGCGCATGCGCAGTTAAATATTATTTAGTAAAAATGCTTATATTTCATCAAATATTTAATATTTTTATATTCTGATTGCAGGGTGTTGTCTCTACTGTAGTTTGCCAAGTTTCCTGAAAATCGCATTGCATTGGGTTGAAACCCTGCATGTTATAAAGAAAAAACTTACGAAAAAAATTCGATTTTTTTTTTTAAAGAAACCTTAAAAAAATGTAAGATAAGTAAAAGAAGCCTCATAATCATAAGCTACAGTTACACGCATTTCAAGCATTATTTTTTACGGGGTGATCCCAAACACGATTTTTTATTGTTCAATTTGTTGCTAGTCCCCTATTTGCCTTCGGGACAAAGCCTTCCCTGAAATATACGAGGTGTAATATGCTCTGTACACCACTGAAGTTTCAGAATAATTCGTCAAGTATTTTTCTATATATTCGACAAAATGTCTAAAATCAAAAGTGTCCAATTACTTTTTGGTAGACTGTGTATATTGTAGTATTTCGAATCGTCAATAATTAGCAACTAGTGCATCGAGCTGTATAGTAGTATTTCTTTATGGCAAATCACTTGTCATTCACAACTTAGCATCGCCCCTTATTTTCGTGGGACCGCCGGCAAGTGTCCATGCGTTAAGTCGACCCAACACAAATTCAATATTGCTCTCTTTTTGGAACGCACCTCATAGCAGGTGATGGAGATATAGGAGTTAAACGATGCTACGCATTAAATGTTTTATTTTTACAATAAAAATTGGTCGAAGAAATAATCTGTTGCATTTCATATTGAACACCTCTCCTAATAGCTAGGCCACTAAAATCTGTATGCTATCTTATCAATAAGGCAGTCTTTTTTCAACGGTTTGTTATAATGATCTTTAAAAACCTTTCTCTTATCAAGTGCATAAACACTCTTATAAATGATTAAATTTTTTAAACTTCTTAATTTGTATTGAAAGCAACTGAATACTTTCCGTCCCTAATAGTCCAATGAATATTTAGTATTTCGATATTTAAGTGCCATAAAGGAGGTACGCGTTATCAAGATTTTGGGGAATAAATAAATAAAATTATTTCGTCATGTCTCAATTCATTTACTATAATATAAATGGAGATCAGCTATCCCATTCCAATTATTATATTTATTTTGTTTGCGTGTTCATTGTGAGTATTTTTAATTATCCATGTTATACGAGGGAAATTTAAATTCGAAATGATCTGGCATCCAACGGTTTTTATTTACTCGACAACATAACATCCTGACAAAACTAACCGATAGGAACTTTATCAGTGAAAGGCGGTTTAAAAAAAAAATAAACTTATTTCCTTTCACAGGGCTATAAACAGATCTAATTACAGATACTCACTGCAGAACGAAGGAGAGAATATGTTGGCGTTGAAGGCATATGTATGAGGCTATACATAAAAATCAAGCTCCTCCAACACTTCCCTCTTTTCAATCAAAAAGTCTCTGTTGCTCCATTCAACCAGGGTTAAGTTCACTTTAGTTTCGCCTTTCTCCCGCCAGAAGACAGATGTTTCACTAATCCAAGGACTCGTTGAATTACATAAGAATAAGGGGGGGAAGTATAATAATTTTATAATTTTTTCATTTAATTAAAATATTTAAAAAAAAAACTGATTTTGGTTATTTATGCGATTTTTCTTTTTTCTTTTATTAAAAAAAAATAAAATTAAACATTGTCAAACAAGAAAATAATATATCAAACAATAAAAACAATTGATTTTTAATGAAAACGCTTTATTTAAAATTAAAATTCCGCGAACTCTCTATTTCAGCAAAGATGTTTATGAAATAAATGAGAATATAAATACAGCATAAATATAAAAAATCATTATGAGAGGTTTTCCTAGAAATCTCACTTATCCTTGAAAAATCCCCCTGGAAATTTGGCGCCAAGAGTGGTTTGAAGTGTTTTTCGCGGATAAGAATCACTTATGCTATGAAACCATTCTGAAAATGGGTATTCCGTGAAATCGTTGAAACTTTCAAGGAGTCAGGGTCAGAAAATTTGAAAAACACATGCTATGGAGTTTTATTTAAACACTTCATGCTTAAACATTTTTCTTCGCTTCATCGTTTACTGGTTATTATTAAATTCTTGAATACGTATAAAACATTTACTTAAGATTTTCAAAATCACATTTTGGAGTGTGTGAGGTTTGCATTAAAAGTATTATAATTTTATATAATTATTTGAAAATAATAATAATAATAATAATAATAATAATAATAATAATAAAAATAATAATGCAGCTTTTTTCCGTTAGAATAAATCTTGATGGAGGACAGTTAATTTTTATAATTATCTATAAATAATGGACACACAGTTATCAAACATGGGAGTAGTCATCAACCGCTCATAAGCGTTCCATCCGTTTGAGTATTGACTTTTCAGTCCACCAGCATGCATCTAATTGTGGAACATTCCAGTTTAATTATTGACTTTCCAGTAACTTTAATGAATGTTAATAAAAAATTTTATTATCATATTAATTTATTAGAATTTTATTTAAAGAGGATGCTACAAGTTTTTAAATAGACTAATAATTTCTTTTGGGATCTTTAAAAGAAACCAAATTTTCTAGCAGGCCAGAAATTAAACTGGAAAGTGAAGAATTTTGGGACACATTAATCATTAACACACTTGAATGTATGTAAATGGTCATCGAGCTTCCAGCCGTTTTCCATTGTTTCGAGAAGCTAAGGAAAACAGATCACCTAAGCTAGATAAGGCCTCCGCAATGATGAGGTCTTTCTCGCTGGCCTCGCCGCATTGAAATGTGACGTCAGCCTGTCGTCAATTTTTTTAATATTTTACAGGGTGATTCAGTCAATTTCTGACCATTTCACTCGAATGACGTGCATTAGGGATAAACAATTGAAAGAAAATGAGCGCCATATCGAATTTCTAAATAGTTGGAGTTTGTATTGTTGCAACGGCGCTGCATGAAAATCGTATTGTTGAAAACTGGCGCCCGCTTTATCAACAGAGCAGAAATGCAAGGTTGTCGAATGGTATTTCGAGACAAAATCACCTGTAACCGTGCAAAGAAAGTTCCGGAAGGGGTATAAGTGTCGAGACGCACCAGGAGGCGTATACCGCTTCGACATCAATGGTTTCAACAGGATGGGGCTAGGCCTCACACACTAATGAAGTGCTAGACTTTCTTAATCAGAAATTCGGAAATCGTGTCATTTCAAACATGTTTCCAGAACGATTCGGGGGTGGCTTTCTTTGGCCCCCTACGAGTCCTGACCTAAACCCATGTGATTTTTATCTCTGGAGGTTCCTTAAAGACAGTGTGTTCACTACAGCACCAAGAACTCTAGACCAGCTGCGACAAAGCATCGTCGACTGCTGCACCCTTGTGGATGCAGAAATCCTGGATAGAGTTATGAACAATTTCGCCATTTGGCTGCGAGCAGTTCAAAACGTTCGTGGTGGCCACATTGAGCATATCATCAAAACTTTTCCACGGGAATAAAAACTCCGAACTGCCTAAAATATCATATTGAAATGCTAAGTTTGTAAACATTAATGGGTCAATAAATCATAGTACTGAAATGTTCAGAAATTGACTGAATCACCCTGTATGTCATTTTAATATGATAAGAGTTTCGAACATTTTACTTCCTAAGGTTCACTCATAAGTTTAAACAACAAAAATTGACAAAATAAATTATTTTATTTATATAGTTGATACACAAACTTATAGTAATGCAATCACGTTGGTTTATCAATTATTTATTTAAAAATTTTGCAGAATTCACTAACTTCGGCAGTACTGTGTCATCTCATCAAATTCTGGCCTAATTCAAGTTCCGGCTTCAGTGAAACTGAAAATGAAACTAAAGTTTCTAGCTCCCGATAGGGCGACTTGCAGGCGCAGTTGGGCCAACTGTACATGCAGCGCCACTTTTCAATGGAGTTCCCGCCCTATCGGGAGATAAAATCTTTAGCTTCATTTTTCAGTGGAGCTCGATGACTATTTACTTCTATAGACTATGAATCGTTAACTTAGCAGTCCGAGTAATTCTCCATTGTGAAGTGAAGCAGCAGTCTGTTGACCGTATCGAAAAGTAAACATGGCTATCACGTGACTGAACAGACCCACTTCCGGAAAGCACTTGTGTTGCATGGGCAAAGAGTAGATTTGCTAGCCTGCCAATGTTGTTTATTTCGCATTTACCGCGACGACCACAATCTTTAGCTGCTATTTTAAAAATCTCGAGAGGAAGTACCCAATTCGATGGAAGAAGATATAGGAGCACTGCCAGCGCTGAAATTTACCGTCCCTGAAAACGGGTGCACAAAACCACTACTATTCAGTTAATATCGCAGAACATGGATAATGCGAGCACCGGAATTCGCCCGGTCCAACAGAACCTCTGCTGCCACCTACCCCCCTGTCGCTTCCGTGTGGGTGCTCTTCTTGGACGGCGCGCCCGTGATGAATTGAAACTGAAAGCACTTTAAATCAATATTTCATTATGAATATATATTCATTCCGTATGTTTATTTGCCCAAAGTATGTCAACAAGAAAAATCTTTGGGGTCATATCTTCGTTCAGAAAATATTTGGGACACCTTAAAATCGAGAATCTTATCAATAACACAGTACTATAGCCAATTCATTGGAATTTGATAAATGTAAAAAACGACTCAAGTCCAGTTTTATTTTATTTTATTTATTTATTTATTTATTTTTGTATATATTCCGGTTTTATTCTCTTCTTTATAACCTTGTTTGTAAAAGAATTTAAAAGGTAATTTATAGCGAGCATTTCCCGTTTTCTCTTCTTTTCTCGAGGGAGCGTTCCTGTGGACGTTATAGGGTGATTTTCTCTCTTCACATGTTTGGTTGAGTTTTTGATGGGCAGATTGTTTCTTTTTTCAGGTTTAATTGTTTTTATCCCGGCCTCATTGATTTAGCGAGCGCGCTCTAGTTTTAGAAGAGTATCTGATTATAATACAGATCAGTGGTGATATGACGTCTTGCAATCCTTGGAACATTTTTTCCAGTGCTCTCCGTACCCAACAGGCTTCTGAAACTTATTTTTAATCAAATCGCAAGCCAGCATTTTTCTTTTTGCCACGAGAGTAATTTTAAAAGCGTTTACATGCGATTAGAGATTTCCTTGTCACAACAATCGTGCGTGGTGAATTGATTGCTCACCTAGAAAAGATGAATAAAATGTGCAGTAAAAAATTATATATAAAAAAACAACAACTCTATGACCAGATTCCATCTAACATGTACTCCGATCTCCTCTCGTGCATGTTTCACTTATTGTTGTTTTCTAATGCATCTAAGTATACATGACAATAATAAGAGAAAATGTAACATAAAAAATAAGTTGTTATTGGAAAACAAGTCTAACAATTAAATAATTTTATTTTTCGAATAGCAAACATTCATGACATCAGCAATCGATTAGTTTGAAGCCTTACTGTAAATTTCTTTACGCGTTCGATGTAAATTCAATTAAGACATTTAAATAATAATCAGAACTTGGAGAAAAATTATTTTAAGAAAGAATTATATGAGTTCATCAGTGATATATGGAAGAATTCTCATCGCTATTTAAAAATATTGTCCGCTTTTTCCCTCCATATTTTTCGTTCCTCTAAACCGTGTAGCACCATCAGATAAATAAACACGTTGCCCAGGGAAACCAAAACAATATCCGTGACGTCTTTTACAAGAAAAGTGAAAGAAATTTTCCATTTTATTTCCCCCAGGATTTACGCAATACACTTATTATAATAAAAACACTGCTGTTATCGATTAGGAGAGAGTGAAAACAGCTCGAGACAGTTTACATACGTAATGCTCAGAAAACGAATTACGGAATTGCCTCCATATAATGGTCCCATAAAGTGTATTAAAATTCAAATGATCAATCATGTTTCGTAATTTCAACATTTATCATCTTTTAAAGTTCTGTTAAGGAATCAGTTAGTTTGAACTATAATAACCATAGCTTAACCTTTATTTTCTTTACAATAAAGGTTAATTTCTTACGTAATACTACAGCATAATAAGCTTTTGCAGACTATTCAATCAAACCTTAATGGTTCAGGTAATTTACTTTAATAGATTATTATTCTAAATGGTTGGCATTTCTTTAAAATGAAATGAGAGGCCTCAGAAATTTGTATATCCTTATAAAATATCGAAAGGGAATAAAAATGTTTCAGCAGAAGTTGTACTACGTTCAGAATTCATTTTAACTATAAGTCCATTTTATTTTTATTTTTTTCTCAAATGGGAGCCTCTGCCTAACTCCCGTTCAGTATGAATTTTTCAAATGCCAATGAGTTTGCCTGCGCCACGTACGATGCAGTAGAATTGCATTATTTTTCTCAGTATAATGCAAGTCTATGCAAATGCTGCCAAATGCACCCCCGTCCCTTATACTTATGTACATGCCGTCCCCTTACGGTGCCGCCTGGTGCGGCTGCCTCTCTGCATCATAGCACGCCACGGCCCTGGTGACGTGTTATACAACCAACAAAGCTCACAGAATCCTTGAAGCACCCAAACACCTGACCCGCGATAAGAGGGCATCCACTTAGGGGCAGTTGCTATTTTACAAGCCAATGGGTAGAACCAGATGAGTAGACTACATGGAGAGTCTGAGTTCGAGTCGCTTGGGTATTCCTATGAGGACATGTGCCTGATGGCGGAAAATCGCGAGCTATTCCAGAAAAATGGCGGAGATATTCCACAGGGCTGCCTTCATGGGTTTGAAAGTACGTATTTTTCTTATATCATTTGACATATGAATTTGACGTCTTTAAATTCAGAAAAAGGGTATTTCGAATAACGCTCTATCATATTATTAAAAATTGATTTTCTCGTTGGCTTTGTCATTTGAACGTATATAGGGTGTACAGTATCAGGTTCGATGGTCATAATAAAGTACCTAGCGTGATCCTTTGCATGAATATAAACTTACAAGTTCCTTATCGAAAATATCGAAAACTCAAAATTTAAATTGCGTCGTTATTTCATTTATGAACTTTCCGCACCAGCAGTTCATTAAATTCAAAGGGGCGATTACAATCAACACCCCCCGTAATAAAGCCTTGACACCAAGTTCTCAACGTTATACTCATGTGACCAGAAGAGGATTGACTTGGCAAATGGCGCCATATACAAACCATCGTAATTATTAATTATATTTTGTTTATTATATTAACTCAAATTCTGATAAAAATTTCTGTTAATTTTAGAATTGTTTAAAAATTATATCATTTTTAATTGTTACAAATGTCAATTTCAATTTTTATTCTTTAGCTGAAATTAAATAATAATGCTAAAATTAAATAAATTGCTATTTTTTTTTATTCATTAAACTTTGTGAATTCTTATTTACAAAAATCAATATAATATTTCCATGATTTCTATTTAAAAATCGAGCTCGTGTATTTACTCCATTACATGGGCTGCCGACAACAATCCTCTTCTAATGACGTCAGAAAGTTGGTGTCAAGGCTTCGTTTTAGGGGGTGTTGTTACAATTAAATCGGCGGCAATTGTTGAGATTAAATGACGTTTTCGACAGGTTTTCAGCAAACTTCGCGTGATGTTTAACCCTTAACATTTGAGTTTTGAACATTTTGCATAAGGAACTTTAAGTTTGTAATCATGCAAAGGATCATGCTAGATACTTTATGGCCATCGAACCTGATACACCCTGTATACTAAATGGAGCATTTTGCTTAATATTATGCATACAATGGCGTGACTTTATTTATTTATTAATTTAAATGTTATGTTCAGTTTTGCGTCATTTTAATGAGTTCTCGTGTACGGTGTGATTTTTTTTTGTAATTTTGCCCGTATATACCGAAACACATTGGCTACAATAAATTACTGTATTGCTTATCAAGATCCCTTCTCTTTGTAAATTGCTTAACAAGATCCTTGTCTTCTATAGTCAATCCAGCCTTAGTTTGAGCGAAATGTGATGGCCGTTTCAATTGTTGGCCATTGTTACAACAAAATTTAAACAATACATAACAATTGAAACGTCCATCACTTTTCGCGCAAACTAAGACTGGATGGACTATTCGCCTCTTGCAAGCTGCACGCGCACCAGCATGCGTAAAGTTTCTCAAACTATTTGTGGTCATGAGATTGGGAGTTGAATGAAAAGAAAATGGATGTTCTTAGTAAATACGGTTTTCAGTGTGTTAATTTTAATTTCACAAGACCCGAAATATTTCTTTCTTTTAATCGCTTTGTCCATAGCTGTCTTTGCTGACGAAACCTGTTTTCAGGTAAAAATGAATAATATTTGGTTCCTTCTGGACGTCTATAACATGAATTTGAACATTTTACTACGCAGCTTATCACACCGCGCATATTTGAATCAATTCAGCAAATTTATGTACAAAATAAAATTGTTCAAATTGAGATAAATTTGCGAGAGCCCATAGAAGAGAAGCACAATGTGGCCACAGATAATTTACTCACATTCCCGCTAGGTGGGACTTCGATAGAACTTGCAAGAGGCGAATAGCAACGCCTCCTAAAGATAAGGCCTGAGCGCGGAAACGTCATACATTGTTACATCATCATCCGAAGATACGTTTAATCGCATCTCTACCAATAATAAGCCTTGAAATGCAATTAAACGTATCTTCGGATGATGATGAAACAATTTAAGACGTTTTCGCGCTCAGGCCTTATCTTTAGAAGGCGTTGATTATAGCAAGTTATTTTTATTGTTAACTATAGATGACAATGCCTGTAACTCTAAACTTACGATAAACATACAACTGATACGGGTGGGTAAATTACATTATTGGAAAAAAGAAACCCCCAGTGTTTTGCGGTTTCATTGAGTTTGCTGATATTTGTAAAACTATTCTTCTAGGGATTTATTAAACTATGTCCTATATTAGAGATCTGTGCTCGCTGATTATGCCAAGTTATTATAATAAATCAATAGCCAACAAAAGAATTCGTTAAAACCTTTATGTAAAAAAGTAAAATTTTTCGCAGTTCAACAATATGCATTATACACATGATATATACAGAGTAGAACAAACTCCTTAAATTGGACACAAATGAGTATTAATGACAAATTCTTATTAAAATAATATATATCAAACACTATAAAAATAGTTTATAAAAAACTTATAAGCTCAGATTTTAAATACACAATAAATATAAATAAACTATTTAACAATCGGAACTATTTATTTAAAATCTGAGATTATAAGGTTACCAAAGTTACGATATTTAACATTTACTCCTCAAGGTAAATTATAAATTTATAATAAAAATAGTTTATCTTTGTTTTTTTAATGTTTACACCATCAAATAATATTTTATATTGATATAAATAATAATATTCAATGCAATAATTTAATGAGCATTGGTTAGTTATACACAGCAAATAAATACACCACAAATTTAAGCAAGCCTTTTAACCAAATTCCTTGATTTTCAAAGTGTCTGTCAGAAATCATTCTTTAATGCAAGATAAATGGAACCAAATACATAGTTTATACATTCAGATCTCTTCCCAGCCATTGTTTATTCAATTAACCGATCTTCTCTAAAGAGGGAGAAAAAAGGTGCGCTTATCAATTTGTGAAATTCGTTTTCTTTCCTTTCCAAACTTAACCCGCCATAATTTGTCAGAATATATAGCTTCCCTGAGTTAAAAAAAAATCATAAATTTTATCCTAGGTAGCAGGTATTTTGGTAAATCTCGTGTAATAAACATTGCTCACGTGTGCTCAACTCCTCTTCGAAATGAGCCATTACATCTATTCGAAATTTAGTCTAGCAGGGCGCCAGCCTGCTGAGGATTTGCTTGATCTTGCAAATTTGTTAGTAAAGGGACATGGCCTTAGCGCTCTCGGCCACCGGGACTTCGAAATTTAAATGCACAACGCAGATATATACCATGAAATGTAATTGTCTTGATTTCAATCCTGGGATATATGCTATTACTTTACATTTTACATATGTCGCAAATATTATATATATATAAGTAACATTTGAATAACATGCAGAATGTCCGTTATTCATAGATTACAATTAAAATTCCATAAGGCACTTGTATACAAACGTATGAGGGAAGCGAGGTCCGGTGGTTTGGGAACATAAACTTTGTCATCTAATTTAGGATATGAAAATAGTTTATGTGATATCCTGGAAGAATTTACCACATAACTACCCAATTAAGTGATTAGAACAGACTCGAAATGAGAATAGCATTTTATCTTCACTTGGATCTATAACAGTCATGTAGTTAGGTGAGTCCCTTCACTGAAGTACATATGATGTTTTTAATTTCATTTGGGTAGGAAAGATATCGATGAGATTTTTTTCAATTGTATAATCTGTTATGTTGTGGAAATGGCAATTTTAAAATGTACAGAAATTAAAGCAAATTTTTTAAAATAAGGTAAACAGGGGGAAATATCTTAGAATATACTTTTGACAAAATCCTAAAAGTTAATTACCAGAAATGCTAATTATTAATGTTTATTATTATAAAATTGCAACCAATTTTAGGCCTTTAAATAATGAAATTCAACATCAGAAAATGGCAGAGTATCTGAAACTCATTAAAAAAAAATCAAGAATAACTTTCTATTTTTGTAAATGAAGGGACTATCGAAGAAAGCGATAAAATTAACCAACAGATTTAGTTGTACGTTTCTTCTGGTCCAACTGCAACAAAAAACTAAGATAGCTGCGGTAAAATTTAATCACAAGAATCGCAATTGCACCATTCGCACTGACAGCAGACCTCGAAACAAGACCTGCATAACCAAGTACACACGATGGCAGCGCACAATTCTTCACACAGCTCCGAGCAACAATCACAGCTATCCGTCCTGTAATTGAAAGACCAATCTGAGTAAAAAAAAATAGTCCGCTTATAATTACCCACGTAAAATTTTAACATCTGATTAAAGTTGGTACTTCCGACCTTTTGTCTCTCTTTGCCTCTTCTTCATCTAAGTCGCCATTGTAAACTGGTTTTTGTAAGGGCTGAATGGTAATAATCTCAGAATTTCCTTTCTCGTTCATTTTCTTCACTTATTTTTTAATCCAAAAAGGATGTTGAAAATCTGAAAAAAAGAAACATTCATACTATTTCTGTTTAAATAGAGTGACATACACTATTTGGAATATACACTCACTCCCCAAAAGTCATGGCACACCACTTCAATCAAGTTCCCTGTCCGTCATGAGACAGTTCCCGCTGCTTCCATTCTCGGAATGCAGGTGCACAGGACTCTTTGATATCACACAATCATTGTAAGCAAAACTAGCTGCAGAAATGGCAGCACGCCGAGAGCTATCCGCATTTGAACGGGGGATGATTGTTGGTGCCAGACGGACGGGTGCCTCAATGTCAGATGTAGCCAACACCCTGCAATATGCCCGCACAACCGTTGCAAGGGTCTATCGAGAGTACACCCAACGAGGGGTTATAACCCATGTCGGACAGCGGACGGGCCAACCACGTCTCGTTGATGCCAGAGGTGTTCGCCGGGTTACTCGGCTTGCAACCGCTGACCGAAGGGAGACAGCGGGCCAAATCACCATGAGGTACAACCTGTGACGTCCCACAACTGTGTCCGTGACGACAAGTCGGCGAACCTTGGCAGCTGCAGGCTTTGGGAAAGGAGACCACGACGGGTGCCACTCTTGACAGCTGCACATCGTCGGCAACGCCTACCCTGGGCCAACCAACATCGACATTGGACGGCAGAGGACTGGCGAGGGATTGCCTGGTTCGACGAGTCACGGTTTCAGCTGTATCGGGCCGATGGTCGTATCCGTGCCTGGCACAGGCCACACGAAGCCATGGGCCCCGCTTGTCAGGTGGGGACCACTCAGGCAGGTGGAGGCTCCATACTGGTCTGGGGTGTTTTCTCATGGCGTGCAATGGGTCCATTGGTGCATCTGACATCCACTCTGCGTGCTACTTCCTATGTCGATCTGCTTGGGGACCACCTGCACCCCTTCATGGACCGTTTTATCCCACGGGCCACAGCATCTTCATAATGCGCCTCCACACACGGCCTTTGTGACACGACAGTGGCTGGAGAACATGCTACCGACTTCACGACAATGATTTGGCCTCCACGTTCCACAGATTGCAATCCCATTGAACATTTGTGGGACGTCATCGAACGATCTGTCAGGTCGTCACCAACACAACTGGTAACACAGCATCGTTTGGATGTGTTACGGGGACTGGTAGACCCTCTTCCACGACGAGTCGCCGCCGATATCCGGACCAGAGGGGGCCCAGCACGTTATTAGGCAGGTGTGCCATGACTTTTGGTGAGTGAGTGTAAAACAAATCTTTCTTTTCGTGAGGAAGAAAAATTTAAATCAATTTCCTTGATGTATTTAATAGAATCTTTATTATTATAGACACACAGGGCCGTGCCGTGCTATGATGCAGGGAGGCGGCCGCATCAGGCGGCACTACAAGGGGACGGCATAAGCATAAGGGATGGCATTTTAGAAGACTTGCATAGACTTGCATCATGCAGAGAAAATCTATCTCACGGCCTGTAGAAACATTATGCCGTCTTTTCAAGATTTTACGCAGTAAAATGTAAACAAGAAAGACCAAAAATAGTAGAAACATAGCAACTCATCTTCACTCTGTTCCTATACTTTGTCCGATGAAAGTTTGACTGTGTCCAATTGAAATCGGAAATTTAATTGGATACGCCCAGTCAAACGTTCGTTGAATAGAGTATAGCATTTATTCATATAAACTATAATAACATACTCCAGTATGTCTCTGAATGCCAAACTGTTGGTGGGATTTTTTCAGTCTTTCTGAGTAATGTATCATTTCATATTTTCGTATTAAAAGCAATGAACCGAATTATTTGCTTAATCATTTGCCTTTGCTGATTGCCAACCATATTATTCTATTCTGGGGTAAACTCTGGGAGTGTTAAACACTCCATGTCTTGTCTAAGAATCGCCCGTCATTTTCCTAAACCTTTCACGTTTCCGTCGCATTTCTACTGGAACAATCGTGGCTTATTCCGTCTCACATTCTTATTTCTCAGCAGCAGAAATATAGTTGTTGTCTTCAGATGACAATGGATGGTTGCTTATGTAGCAGGAGTTTTGTGCAAGGTTATAGTGTATTGCAAGATGGAATCAAGCCAGGGACATCGGTAGCTTTTATCGTTGCTGCTCTCTTGCGCAATAGGAATGAGGAAATGATGTACACTCTCTATCAACTCCAACAATACGACATCATGGTTAATGATGTTACGTCAACATGTACACGGAAAATCTTATCAGCCACTCTGTATCAACCTTAGAAACAGTGCTACCCAATTCTATACAATAATGCGTGTGCCCCACTAGCTTCCTGGAAATATTGAAAAATTCATTAGTATTCGCAGAGCCTTTTATTTTGACCATCGTACTTTGCTCTAGTGTAGTGAAATTGTCTTTAAACCGGCTCTGTTTGATGTTCTGCTTCAACACTTTGCACCCATGCCTCTTAATGCCGCTATCTTTTACAAATGGCCCCTTTTATGTATCCAACCTTCATAATATCATTCTTATAAATCAACGTTTGCCCCTCCTTCTACTGATTTGATCACTATTAGCAAATCAAAATCTACCCAAATACAGGGTGATTCGAAAGTTACCGAATTCAAATTTAAAACGTATTTACTGCAAAACCATAAAATATATTCGTGTATTGCTGCTTGTGGCAGTTGTGTGTGACCTCTGGAATCCGCTGCACAATGTGAGAGCACTACGTGACACGAAGCTTGCGCGGGCGCGGGCAAGCAGTGACTTTATTTCAGTTATGGTTTTCACTCAACTTCATGCAGTAAAACTTTTGCACTTAAAAATCTTAAAACATTAACAGTAAGCAATATATTTTTCCTAATCCAAAGAATGAAGCTCTTGTACTACTCAAACTCCGTACGGCCGTAACTTTAGACGTTTGGTAGCCCTTTGGCAGGCTGAATACAAGGCCCTAACTGTTGAGACAGCCGCCGAAGTGACTTGTGCGGAGAGCGCTGCAGGTAACCTGCATTTTTTCCAGAAACGTGGTCGTCTCCACGGCCCGTAGAGCACTTTATGGCTTTTCATAAACACTGCCTATCTGGTTAAACCGGCATACAAGATCACACAGTTGTTTTCACTGGTACAGTATAGGAGCACCAGGAAACTTCCTTTAAAAGCGCTGAGTGCGATGTTGGTATGATTTTTCGCAAAATAACCAAAGAATGTGACTGACTGCTCTTGCGTGAGAACTATGACCGACTGAAAGTCACTGTTCGCCCTCCCTCGCGCAACCGTTATGTCACATGGTGTTCTCACTTTGCGGTACTCAGATATCTTTTACGGTTTTGCAGCAAATACGTTTTAAACTTGGAGTTCGGGGACTGACAATAACAGCCTCTGCCGTCTCCTTACTCTCTATGAATCTTTTCAGACTCTAATTTTACATAAACCATTTCCTTTGAAATTGTCTCCACATTTTTAAGGGGCAAAGGGCTACTCTACGATAACAAATCTCTTCCCAAAACAAATATTTTAATCTCATATGAGATGTGTAAGTGTTCTTTTCTTTATTTTCCCATTCTTTTCTCTAAGACTTAGCTGGAATCAGTTTATAACTCTTCCTACATATTACATTTCTCCCTAAGATCTGTTTCTAGAGTTTATACACATTTTGTACAAAGTTATTTACACCAAAAATGGGTATCCTCTATCTCTTGAATATGTTAGCCTAGCAAAATAGGCAAAATTAAAGATGTTAACAACTCCGAGAAATGTTATGTGCTAGACGAGCTGTATCTAACAGCAGATTGCGGATTTCGTCGGAATCACTATCCACCAAACACTGCCTATATTTCTATAACAATCTACCAAACTTGCGGCTGTAATGGGCGATAAAAATGGATTATAGCCGACTGAAGAAAGTTGACATGATCAATGAATCACGCTATCTCCTTCACAACGTTGATGGAGAAATGCGGATGGCGATAGATACGTCTAGCATGGATCGAGATTAGAGGCGCTTCTGTCTGAACAACACTCAGAAGCGCATCAACACTTGTATCAAACACTCCCGACCAATGTTTTAAGCGGTTCCAGGAACATGACGTGCTTGGCTCCAAAGTGTGCCTAACAAAATGGCCACTCAGCTTTGCTCTCATTGATAAATGCACTCAACAATATGAAATATGCACACTTGCGCTGCTTTTAAGAAAGAAAAGAGAATTAAAAAAGAGCGAGATCAGCGCAATTTTTTGAAAATTCAGTGCCACCTTGATCAATTCTTTTGAATAACAAAATGAGTATTGTTTTGCTTAAAGTAGGTGAAAAAGGCTTCTTATCATATCATTAATATTTGCTGTAATATTCTCCTTCCGTCAACATAACGTTTTTGAAATACGAACATAATTTGACCACTTTGAAGTAATATATTGGTTTGTTGATTCTTTCACCGAATAATAATAGCATGCCATTCTTCTTAAACCGATGCACAAATAGAAAGATATCTGCCAATTAATTGCAAATAATTAATCATTCAATAAGATACAGGTCTATATATAACAGAAATAATTAATCATAGAATTTCTTCTAGGATAATTGTTATCTCAAATGTAAATAGTTTATATGTATGATCAGTCAATGTATCGCAAATCAATTTCTTATAAACAGGGGGGAAATATTTTATTTATTATATGCAAAGAAAAATTACATGCTGTAAAATATTATTTTATTATATAGAAAAAAAACTTGTAAATTTTATAAGTTTTTATAGATTTTATGAATTTATTCGTCTTATAAATTTTTATATAAATTTTCATAAAAAAATTTTTTATTTTCTTTATTCTTATCTTTTATTTATAACATATCCAATATGAGCCTCGGCTCTTGGAAAGTTTCCTTTTTTGGCCCTTGGCTCATTGGTCTGCATTTTGACAATCTTTGTATTTACTTTTTTTTTTTTTTTAAATTACTTAAACTCATAAATATATTACTATTATATACTGGTAGATTTCATTGTACTTATACATGCATTAATAATATTTTTACCAAATATATCCAAGAAATAAATAAATAAAAAAAAATAAAAATAATAAACGCGTTTTTATTCGAAATTTCATTTTTAAATGGACGAATTTGGTTAACAATAATATTAAATACCCGTCATTAACATCCACTCTTCTCTAAGTTCTTTGGTTTAAAACAGAAATACTCCAACTTTTGGCTTCGTGCCTATTTGAATTCCTGAAATAATGCTCACATTAAAATGTATAACATTAAAAAATTTTATGTATCCTGCCAAAGCCCAAACCATTCAAATCATTTTTGGGTGGCTCATGGTTGCTTAAATTTGCAGGAAGGAGAGGAATTAGAAGAATGCTATTGTATGTAAGGTAATATCAGAATGTTACGCAATTTATCCTCTGCTGCTAAATTGTGTGCGCATAAATTTTTCTTTATTTGCCTTGCATATATTAATATCTAATTTTGAGTGTAATTTAATGAAATAAATAGAATTATTAATTTTAAAATGGAAGTTTCTTTAAAGTTTCAATTTATTTTAAAAAAATTGCCAAAATGTAATACATGTCATTAAATTTTGTTAATATAATAGTACAGCACATACATGCTTTTTTTATTTTAAATTAAATGCAATATTGGATTTTAATCATATAAGGCGAATTTATGAAGGAAATTTACAATCTCGCACAGCTCAATATGAGTTTTGTGCGGGAACGAAATTTTTATTTACTCCCAACACAGTCTCCCTCCTGACAAAACTAAGCGATCATAAATTCCCTCCCTAATGAGCCAAAACAATTCTTTTTCCCTATCATCTTTTAAAAGGAAAAAAAAATACCAAACAAACCCGCATAATCATATATACTCACAATGGCATGAGGAGGAGATAAATAACTGCTGAAAGCATAAACGTAAGAACAGAACGAAAACCAGATTCAAAACATTTCCACAATTCTCGCAAGATCGTTTTGTTGCTTCTTAAATCGATGGCGTTGCGTTATATGGAGTTTCATTTTCCTCTAGCCAGATGGCAGATGCTGCATGGTACAAATCAGACACGTTTGTATTCCACAAACATTAGAGATCCTTTTATATAAAAACAGGATCTTTAGGTTCCAAGGGCTTTTTTTCTTTCTTTCTATTACTTAAAAATTATAGCGGGGGGTATATGAAAAAAATAGTTTTTGATATGATTTAGAAAAATTTAAATTTAATCGTTACTATAATTAGACCAATGGTTGTTTTTTATTCTTGATAATATGTTTATAATAATTAAAAATATGTATGATATAAATAATAAGAATAAATTAGGAAAAAATTATTTTCAGAATCAAGCAGGTATAGCAGTTTTAATCACTTTTGTTCACGATGGGAACTCACTCGATACTGCAGTGGATGATGTCCCCCGCGATAAATATTTTTTTTTTCAAGAACAGAAGTATAGTATTTTTATTTTTATTAAATTTTTGCCGTTGTTTTTTCTTTAATTGATTAAATTCTGATTATTTTTTAAATTTATTACAAGCTGCCTCTAATTTTATTAAATGCCTGTCTGCGCAAACCAAAGTATCCCTGAAAGAAAGTTTAATGTTTGAACGAAATTTAAGAAACAGCCTTTGGTTACGATTGCTAGAAAGAAACTAAATGTTTCAATAAAAACTTTACTCATTTATGTTGCACAAAAGGAACCCTATAAATTCTTAAGAAAAACGGCTATTCACCAAAACCTAACATTTCTTTTGCACGTTTTATTATAGTTAAAGAGGGGTTTATTTTAAAAATAATGGTATTTTTGGTAAGAAATTATACTCTACAATTAAACGGAAGAAATAAAAACACTGGTAAAAACAAAAACAAATTTAAATATCATAGCATTAAAAACTCGTCGAAAGAGTTTAAGCTATTCAAACGCGTATCCCACTGTCGGTATTGACACTGGTCAGAATATAACCCGACGAAATTCGGATATTATTCTCGTAAAATTCTGTATAGCTCATGTATAGCTTGAGCTGCTTTAGGATCCAACTTGAAACTGTCCGTTGAGATATCGGATTTGAAAGACAATAGCCCTGAGGTCTTAAGTTTCTGTTAAATAGCGCTGAGGATGGTCCCCCAAAGAAATAATCCAGCGAATCGTTGTATTATGTGTTAATATAGAAGTATGAGCTTGTTGTTCTCATAAATTGATCAACACTACTATGTAATCATTGGTTTTCGCTCATTTTGCATATCGACCTCCCATTCTCTCGAGACCAGTGAGTCCGCGGATTCGAATCCCGCAGAGGGTATGGAAGTTAATGTGACCATTTCCTGGACACTAAAAACCGGGACAGGAAAGAAAGGGGTATTTCCTACCTACTTCAAATATACCAAGAAAAAGATGTCATGACTTCAAACTCCTTTAAATTCCTTCATATATGTCTTCGCAGAAGACAAAATGGGGACAAAAATGCGTCCCGAATGACTTATTCGGGATCCGGGACAGATAGCAAAAAATCGGGACTGTTCCGGACAATCCGGGACGTATGGTCACTTGGATGTTTGTATTTTCACCTATACTAACAAGCTTGGAAGATCAAACTAAGTCTCAGTAGGCTGATCCCCTCCTAGATTAAATTTCAAACAGATACAATGGTTATTTAACATCCACGAATAGAAGTTAGAATCTCGATTTCATCGAAAATTCCTTTGCTAGCCATTAATGGCAACTTTTGCACGCGCTTTTCCCCAAAGAATATTTTAATGATAGATCACTGTTGCTCTGCAGTGATAAGTACAAAAAAACACTGAGTTTGGACTGATTAAGTAAGTGAAATAATAAATTAAGTGAAATTGTTTTCCTTCGTATTTTTACATAAAGCGAACCATCACGGCTCTGCCATTATTTATTTCATACCTTTAATAAAGCTTATCATGGTCTGGATTAGGTACATTAGGCGTTATCAACAAAACCATGAATATCGGAAATTCTGGATAATTGTATGCTTCTAGTAGTACTCCGAGATGGATTAGGTTAGGTTAGGTTAGGTAAGGTTAAGCAGTCTATTATGCTCAGAGAAAAATGAAGAAACTAAAAAAAAATTCTTGAAACATTTCATAATTACTAGGTAACCACAAGAGTTCTTGTCGTTTTTATGTTGCCATAAAAGGAAGTGATAGAAGATATGCAAATGAGTGTACAGTGTGGTCCAAAATCTGTCAGGGAGGATCAGGAAGGTTAGCCTGTATAAATACTGGGCTGTTGGGCATTCACATCAATCACATCTTGTGCAGAAGTGAAGACAAATGGAGGTATCGAAGGAGATGATTAGGAGTTGTCTGCTTTATGACTTCAAGGTGGGCTTGTCAGCAGCAGCATCAAGTCGCCGAATGTGTTTTGCGTTTGGGGATGATGCTGTGAATGAACACACCGCAAGGCATTGGTTCCAGAAATTCAGGTTGGGAGAATTTGCCATTTCTGATGAACCCCGTAGTCTAGTGTGTCTGGTGGACTAGACGCCATATAGTTCACTAAGAGCTGCTATCAACTGGTCAAACCATCACTGGGGACCTGTATTCCCAGCAGTTGGAACGTGAGCAACAGGCATTGCAGCAGAAGGAGCCAGCATTGGTGAACTGCAAAGGGCTACTCTTCCTTCATGACAATACCTGGCCACATGTGGCGCGGGTGGCCAGGGAAACTATATACCAGATCTTGTTCCAACGGATGTTCACCTTTTCCATTCTCAGGACAACCATCTTCGTGGAAAATCCTACACCAATGATACAGACCTGCGAAAGACACTCACGGACTTCTTTGAGTCCAAGACCGGCAAGTTCTACAGCCAGGGGATTGATCAACTGGAGACACGTTGGCAGAAGGTGCTAGATGCCAATGGGGATTACTTTGGGGATTAGCGATGCGCTTCTTTTTGTGTACATCATTTGGTGTTCCGGAATTAAAAACGGCAAGAACCTTTGTGGTTACCTAATACAATGTAGAAAAAACGGAAGGAAAAATTTCGACCTGGATTGACCTAGGACATGACCCTGATAATTCTTATCAAGATTAATTAAATATAATTAATTCTAGACGCCATAATAATCTTTTTTAAAATATTGTGTTTTGTTTGTTTTTTTTAAAATCCTAACAGGAAAGGAAATAAGAGAAGAACAAATTAAGTTATGTATCTTTTAATAAAATAATCTTTATTAGAAAATCTTCACTAAAATATTATTATAAAAAAATACAAATTTACTTGATTCAATAATTATTGATACATACATGACAAACAAACAAACAAAAATGAAAAAAAAGGAAAATCTGATAAAATTGTGACACTCTTCAAACATCATAATTTACAGTAATGCTTAAACAGTCATAATCAATTTACAATGATTAGATGTCTGTAATTGGATTTGGGAATTTAGTTTGTTTGTTTTTTTCTACTCTTTGCTACCATTATTGTACTTCATAATTTTTAAAAATACTGTTCAATTTTATTATACTTTTTTAAAAAATACAATTCTTTAAGTCACAAAATTAAAATTTACTCTGGCTAAAAGAGCCTACGGAAAAATATGTTTTTTTTTCCATCAAAACTTAACAAATCAAAATCTTTACATTCAAAATTTGGCATTACTTAATAACGAAGTATCATATAAGTTAATATATACACATCAATATTTCTTATTGCGTGGAAAATATTTAAATATTTTCCTTTGAATTATTTCAATGTGCTATCTTAACTTTCTCAAGTTAAAACATTTTGAGTTTTCATTACATTATGAAGAACGAGTCTTGGAAGAATATTGGACCATTTATTAATGTTTGTAAAACTATTTCCATGGTAAAACTATATAAAAAAAAATATTAGTGTAAACTCCCAAAATATATAAATAGTTTTCCAAACAGTGTCATTAATTCTGCAATATCTATTTTGAAAAGAAAACAAAACAACTGTTCCATAAATGGAGAAGATATATTTAGACAGCAAATATTTGTGACATAAATATTGTATTCCAGTAATTGCCCCCCCCCCCCACCCTCATCTGAAATCGTCAGCATTTCAACGTTAATACTTTGAAGTTCATTATTAAAATTTAGCACACATTACTCTCTAAAAGGTTAGTAAAAATTTTTTCAAGAAATGCTGACAAGAATGTTATCGCAAAAAGATTTGCTGCAAAGTCGAAAAGAAGAAACATTTTACTGCATGTTTACTTTAAATATACGCAAATTCGAAAAATATCATAATTTTACGATAAAACTTGCATTACGACAGTTGTCTTATTAATGAACTTTAATTTATTTATAAATTTAATATGTAACAATGTAGCTCAAATTGCATAGAAACGTTTTAAATTGTAGCCTATGTGATCTAATTTGATCATAAAAGAGTATTTTTAGCCTTAACAATTAAATACATTCCTTCAAATTGTTTGAATAACAGGAACGATTTTTAAATTATTTTAAATATACTTAATGGTGAAAACTGAGGGACAAAAACCATTGGTCCTTTTAAAGTTATATTATACACAGGCACAGGCATATCCACAATTTACATGTTTTTTGTTTTTTTCTAAAAAAAAAAAAAAAAAAGAAATATTCCAAGAAAACGAATTTTAACCCTGAAAAGAAAAATGGCACAGAACATTAATAAGAAATTACACAATATTATATCAAAACGACAACATATGACACAATTTTCAATAATAAAAATAAACTATTAATAAATTGCACATCAGGAGATCAAACTAGACTGTTACTTAAACAATTTGATGAGAACTGGAGATGAAGATTTTAAAAAGGCTTTTCCCAACTATCTTCATAGCCTGTATATAGAGGAAAAATCTGCAAAAATTCAGCTTTTTTCCATGGTAATTTTACTGAATTGCATTCAAATATGCTAAGCAGTAAAATCGTTAATATTAAAATAATTATAATTGACAGAGTATTATAATTAAATCACAACCTGTTTATAACACAATGATTAGTCTTGAGCAACCGAGGCCCAATAACCATATAAACAACAATTTATTTTATATTTAAGAACATTCAATTCCATAATTCTCTAGGTTTTCTGTTTCTCTCCAGAGACAGATTTTAAATTTAAAAAAACTGTAGGCAATCAATAAAATGCCAATATCAATACAATGAAGTTGCTATGTTTCATAATTAGGTTAGCTTAGAAAATATATTAAAGGACATCAACATTTTTTTGAGAGTTTCGAAAATTCTATAAGTGCTGAGTATAAAATTTTAATGTTCTTCTACATATAAAGTCGGAACCTGAGCATTTCAAAGTGCGTATACAGGAAAAAATTTAAAAGACATATTTCTAATCGCTCATTTATAGTCATCCTAAAAATTTATAATCTTCATGTTCTTAAGAAATTCAGAATTCAAGGTATAAAATATGTTAGGAAAATTTTAATACTGAATATTAGAAACTAAAAGAATACCAGTTTCAAAACATTACTAAAAAAATCAAAAAAAAAACTAAGAAAAGAGATTCACACAGAAACTTTTTTATATTGTTATTCCATCAACATGATTAACACGACAGTGTAATCGAAGGAAGCGCTAAGTACGGTCGATATAAACATCTTTGGTACAACCCGTATAAAATCTACACAATAGAAATTTACATATAGTCACTCAATCGGAAGAAGAGCAATCAAAATCTGAACTGGATTCGCAGCAATTCTCCCCATCTGGGTCACAACCCCAACAACGTAGGATTTCACCACACAATTCTAAGCAATCTATACACAAGTCTATGCAATCTCCACAGCAATCTCCACTGCACCTAACGCCAAAGAAACAATACCAGTAAGAAAGAATAGTTTGTTAATTTACAAAAGTTGAATCAATAAATAAGGTACAATTCACTAAATACAGGGTTATTCAAAATAAATGGTACAAAAAAGAAAACATACAAACGACTGCTATACTGAATTTATTTCACAAAATCCGAAATAATATGAAAGTTTAACTCTCCAAGTTTCATTTGGCAACGTTGAAAAGTACGCCATTTCCGAAATGCTCACTAGAGGCATAACGAGTAGTTCTAATCATTATGCTAGAGCAGGGCTGTCCAAGATTTCTGTCCGCGGGCAGCGCCCGTGGACGCGGGTGATCTTCCTTATCCCCCCTATTGCATATTACGTTGATCAGTTCCTTAAAGTCGAGTTGCTAATTATCAATTCGACATTGTAAAAAAAAAAACGAGGCAGTTTACCACTTTATTTCCTTTGTTTTAATGTGACAATTTTCTCGATGTCAGGTAGATTTGTATTTTCCCCCCCGATAGGACACGATTGCATATTAAACATTTAGAATCCGATCTGTGAACAATGAAAAAAAAAAACATTCTCCCACTCCGGTTTAAATACTGGTTCAGTGATTTTATGCTTTTTCGGAATGTGGGCCATGTTATGCGAGAAGAAGAACAAGCAAATATCAGTAACAAAAGAAATAATACCTCATTTAATGCAATCGCCCCCTAAAGTCTGCATAGGAAAAACTATACCCACTCCCCTCCTGAGTTTTGGACTATCTCCTCGGCTTTGCCCGTGAGCTTTGTCCGCGAGCATTTTATGTTGCCCGCGGGCGACGTGCACGATTTGGACGGCAAAATGGCTGCATCAGCGAAAGAAAAATCTTATTGTGTACTAGAACCCAAAAAAATTCGTCGGGAACCGTTGTTCAGAGTTATTTCGGAAACCAAATTTGCGAAAGAAATTCCTCATCGTAATAACATCACAGGGTGGATGAAACAGTTTAAGACGGGCTGTTTTTGCAAAGGAAAAAGCATTGGACGCCCATCTGTCGGACAGCAAAATAGAAAATTTTCGTGCGATTTTACTTACGAACCCCCAGTAAGTTAATACAGGGTGTCTACAATGCGCTAACTGCCAGAGCAACAAAATACATGCACATTCATTCAACGCGTGTGCAAACATTAGGAACTTAAGAGAAAAACCCCTAAAAAAACACTCCAGGTCAATGATAACACAATGAGCCAAAACCGCTTTTCCACAACAAAATATTTATTACGCCTGGATACGTATTTCGGACGCTACGCGTCCATTTTTCAACAAGACTGAATGTTACAGACAATCGACAATCGAACAGTGAAGTGTACATTTGTTAGGATGGGACGAAAGCAGCGCTTTCACAAAGCTCATCTAACCAGAATAAAATCCAAATGAAATACACTGAGGTAGTCAAGAAGCCTAACCAACCCAAGCGGTCTTCCATATTATACAAAAAAGAAAATAAGATTGACGATTGTCAGAAACAAAAAACAAACGAAATAAAAAAATACTAGGAGAAAGAAGATTATCACATCTTCCAGTAGTCTGGGAAAGAGACGTTGCTAATATCTTCAAAATTGATGTCAGTTCATATTCATTGAGTTCTCCAGAATCCCTTTCACAAGCTTATTGTCGTGAGTCTTCATCTCCTGTATCATAATCAAAAGGAGATCCTGTATAAACTTTCCGGTATGGGCCATGTTTAAATCCATGTGGATGGATTGGTTTTTCACCGTCCTTCTGTCCAGCTGGGCAATGGTCCTCAGGGTAACATTCTGGAATGATTGTAGTTCACTCCATCTGGTTTTACAGATAGTCGCCCACGCAGGCATGCCATAGAGGAGTATGGTCCGGATAATCGATTTGTACAGAAGTAGCTTGTTGTCAATGCTGAGGGCGCTGTTGCGACCCATGAGAGCTATGATACTGTACTTAGCCCTCTTCGCTTTGTTCAGAGCATAGGACATGTGCTGGTTCCATGAGAGTCTTGAGTCAATGATAACTCCCAGATACTTGTAGTTGTCCACCCAGTCCAGTTTCTTATTGAACAGAACAAGAGAATCTGGGGGATGCTTGAGATTTCTATTGAGGTACAAAGCCTTGCACTTTCCGACGTTAAGGTTCAACTTTCAGCAGTTAAACCAGTCTTCGAACTGCTTCAAGGCGCACTGCAGCCGAGTGATAACGTGAGCCGGCTGGTGTGCCCATGTCATAATGGCAGTGTCATCCGCATAAAAATACAGATTACAATTATCGGGTTTCGGGAAATCATGTACAAAGTAACTAAATAGCACAGGCCCGAGGACAGAACCCTGAGGGACACCGGCCTTTACAACACGGGGTGTGGAAAGATTTTCTCCAACTTTGGCTTGATAGGATCTGCCGTCAAGAAAGGATTTCACCATCAAAATCAAATCGGCAGGGAACCCGTCTCTGATCATTTTGTAGACAAGGCCCTCATGCCACACTTGGTCAAAAGCTTTACTGACATCGAGAAATACCACCCCACAGTACCTGGATAGGTTCAGGGGGGTGCTCAGGTCTTCAACGAGCCTCCATATCTGCATCGGACAAGAGTGGGCAGCACGAAAGCCAAACTGCTATTCCCGAAAAAGGTCATTTGCAATGTTACAGTGTGCCTTAGGTCTATTTATATATATTAGGGACCAATCAGGTTCCTTTACAAATGGATAAACATTTTCGCAAAGCCAATCAGGTAAATTACAGCCAAGGATACAGAATAAATTTGAAACAAAATAAGCCAATCAATTGCGAGCAGGACACAAGTACACCAAAGAATAAATAAAAATAAAAAGAGGGTGAAGTAGCCAATAAACGAGCGCGGGGGGGGGGGTGCAAAGTTATCTCTACATAAGTCAGAGAGAAGGACCAATCCGGTAAAATCTCTAAAGTTTCAAGGAAATTGAGCTTCCTCCAGTCGCAGGTACGGTGGAGAACTTCAAAGTTGTCAGGTTTAGCGTCATGTCCAGTCTGTATAATATGATGCGCGAAGGCAGAAGCTTCCGGATTGTAGTTGCGGATGTACCTGAAATGATCTTTGATCCTGGTAGTAACCATCCTCCGTGTCTGCCCGATGTAAAAGGAGTCACACGTCCCGCAATTTAATTTGTACACGCCAGAGCTTTGGTCAGGCTGTATTTTATCCTTGGCCGACCCCAGGAGTCTCCTGAGAGTGTGCGAGCTTTTATAGGAGATCCTGTGTCCAAATCTTCTGGCGATTTTGTCCAGTTCTTTACTGAATGTTCTGTTATAAGGAAACGCCCAATACTTTGGTTTATCACTCACTGGTTCCAGGGTGGTTGCTTGAAGTATTGCCTTTTTCCTTGTATGTTTTCTGATGAGGTTTCCAATCATGTCTTCGCTGTATCCATTACTGGTAGCATAACTTCTAATCTTTGATAACTCCTCCTCTCTCTATTGTGGGGTGAGGGGGAGGTTAAAAGCCTTGATGATCATCTGTTGAAAGGCTGATATCTTGTGGGCGAAGCAGTGGTTTGAGTGTCTATTGATATATGCTGGTACGAATGTAGGTTTCCTATAGACCCCAAATGTTAATTTGCCATCGCCAGTGTCTCTGCCAATCAAGATTTCAAGGAAGGGTAATTTACCTTCTTTCTCTATATCTTTAGTAAATTTAATATCTTTCTCTATATCTTTAGTAATTGTTAAGTACGTGCACTAACAGCTTTTGGGTTCTCTAAGTGGACCCTGACTTGAGGCTCTTTGTTTCGACCTTCGTTTTGGCTTTTGCCGGATTGGTCCTTCTCTCTGACTTATGTAGAGATAACTTTGCACCCCCCCCCCCGCGCTCGTTTATTGGCTACTTCACCCTCTTTTTATTTTTATTTATTCTTTGGTGTATTATTGTGTCCTGCTCGCAATTGATTGGCTTATTTTGTTTCAAATTTATTCTGTATTCTTGGCTGTAATTTACATGATTGGCTTTGCGAAAATGTTTATCTACTTGTAAAGGAACCTGATTGGTCCCTATTATATATAAATAGACCTAAGGCACACTATAACATTCAGTCTTGTTGAAAAATGGACGCGTAGCGTCCGAAATACGTATCCAGGCGTAATAAATATTTTGTTGTGGAAAAGCGGTTTTGGCTCATTGTGTTACCATTGATGTTAGTTATCCACAGGTTTATTTTGTTATATACTCCAGGTCAAATTCGAACTTCTCTCGTACACATTTATATTTAGTTATCTACAACTCTAACAGCGGTACGCACATACAAAGGCTATGCATAGTTTTTACCTTATTTATTGATTCGCACCCAAAGTGGCATGTTAATAGTCGAATAATATTTTAGTAATTGCTTAAATTTTTAAAAACCTTTCTTTTTCCTGCTTTTTTTCTTCTTCAGTCTCGTTATTCAGGGTAACTTGTATCTGCGATGGCTGATGAGTGACAACCCCGCTATTTAAGTTCTCATCCATTCTCTTCGTTTAACGTCTAAGCCAAGAGGCTCCTATAGAAAAGTGTGAATCAGAAAAATGACAACAGATTGGCTAAAGTTTTGTAAACGGACTAAAAATTAATGTTATTGGGTTACACAGAATATTGGAAAATGTTTGAAAGAAACATGTTTAGTTTAGATTCTATGAAAACTATAAGAGCGTTTCTTATTAAATTTCTGGTTGCAATGTTAGGCATTCCTTATTATTAAAATACAGAGATCGGCACTATTCTTTTGGTGCAAAGCTCAAACAACAGACTTCCTGTAGTCCCTTTGTAAAACGGACTGTTTGGTTTCATGCATTATAATGAGTCTTCTATTGTATTTTTCGGCAGCGAATTCAAAATTCTGAATGTCCAATTATTCCGCGAATTTTGTCACACCGTAGTCGAGGAAGAGATTCAATAACTGCTCTCTGATGATAAGTTCTACATATCTGTATTGGCCGAGAGCTCCTTATACTCTTAAAACTGGCTCCTCGTATGTTTAAATCTTATTGTAAAATAATACGTTAAATATCCATTTTTCACAGACAATAATTTGATTAACAATTTTTTTTTTTAATCCAGATCTTATTGTTTTATACCTTAAAGCGTTTTGATAAAAATACACTGGCGGAAAAAAAATCCCAACACCACGAAGGACTTGTGTTAGATGAATGAAATTTGGACATGTAAATTCGTTTTTATCAATCGCCCCTCGTATATCGTGAAAAATCGAAGCTGAGGAGTCGAACATGTAAAACCTTCGATACCGATTATTTCACTTATACAGCGTGCTCGATGTAGGTGAAGACATTGAAACCTCTTCGACAAAAACTATGAAAGTGCGCCGAAAAAAAAGTGCTCCTCTACCATGATAATGCGCCTGCACACACGCCTGCTTGTTGCTACAAAAATCCGTGATCTACGCTTCGAAAAGCTTCCACATTGCTCCCACGATTATTTCCTCTTTCCAAACTAGAAGAAATGGCTTGCTGGACGAAGATTCACTTCAAATGACAAAGTCAAAGCAGAGACAGTCGCTTGTTTTGCTGAATTAGACAAATCGCATTATTACTGAGGGTATTAAAAAGTTGGAAAGTAGTTGGTCCAAATGTATTGAAGGGGTGGGGGAGGGACGATTTTGATGTCTTAGGATAGCATTTTTAAAAGTATTGAACACGTATTTTTTTATTTTTTGATCCGACGTGTATTCCTCGAGATATTCCCGTTTTGTAATGTTCGTGTAATCCTCCGTCTTCGATTTTTGTCGATTACAGCGCCATCCGTGAAAAAAAAATGATATCAACCGTAGGTGAAATTAATGTATTTTCCCCGGCGAATACAAATCTGCAATAAAATGGGGGTTCCCATTTAAGATTCTTTGTTACCCCTCTCTCCACCCACCCCGGGGAGTGGGGGATGGGTCAATTTTGGTATCATTGGATCTGCCCTTGGAGACGAACAAATTTCATTGCAAACATTTTTTATCCGATGCGCAGTTTTTTCGAGATATTTCAATGCGAATTTTACTTAAATCGACCATCCGTTATACTACTTTAGAACATAAACAATATGGGTATTTATTGCTTCTGTTTATAAAATTCGATATCTGGTACAGATATATGAGTATGTGTTCTCTATAAACTCCTAATCTTCTTTGCCAATCTTGACCAAAATTTGCAGAAATGTTCTCTAAAACCCTCATAAAAAATATAGAGAACGTAACAGTTCAGAAATCGTGTAAAGTGTAGGTCTCGAATATTTGTGTCTTGATAACGCATCTTGTTTGGTTTTATCTAATTGATATGCATTGATTGTCTTCATAAATATCTACGTAGTTAGTATCAGCTAATAGATTGTTACTCGAGATTTTGCAGGATTAACACAAAAGGTAACTGACATTGATGAGCAGATTAAAACTGGTTTGCTCAATTGAATCTTGCTTAAGCAATAATGAACTTAGTCGGATATTGTTGATTATTATTATATTGTTGAGATAGCTTACTCTTGATATGAATCTTAAGCCCTTGATGACTCCCCCCCCCCCTATTTGCCAATGCCATTTCAGTGTTATTCGAGACATTATAGTGTTAACACGTAAAAAATATTCCTTCTCAGCCCTTTGCGTTATTTTGAAATCAACTGAGAATCTCTGAACTTTTTACATGGTCAACTATACAGGGTGTTGTTAAACTTCATCACCAAAATGATAGGGGTGATGGAATATGCGATTCCAAACAAAAAAGTTCATTTGAACATGGGTCCGAATTTGAACGATAACTGAGATATGAACAGAAATAAAAATGCCGCCACTATGATCAACAAGTTAATAACTCACTTTCTACAACATCTAGGATTGAATGGCAGCTTTGGACCCTCTTCTGGAATACGATAACGTCCGCCCGCACACGAGTCACCACATACCAGAGGCGTTGCAGCGCCTACAGTTCAAAGATGAAAAATTGCAGTTCAAAAATGAAAGACTTTGCACATTGTGACTTTCACCACTTCTTAAAGAAGAAACAGCCCCTTAAGGGACATGAGTTGGTTCTGACGGCGAGATAAACGCTGCCATTCAATCCTGGTGTCGACAACAACTCCGGAATTCCTCTCCGACGGGTTCACCCAACTAGTCACGCGTTGGCGCAATGCTTGGAAAGGAATGGGTACTATGCCGAAAAGTGAATAGTGCATTACATAGAGGACAAATGTGAGTATAAGACACAAAAAGAATTTTGAAAATCAGTTAACAAATAAAAAAGTTACAGCCATGGAGACCTTATTTATCAATCGCCCCTCGTAGTATTCCGAAACTTTCATACTTTCACAATTTATATTTGTTAAGAAGAATGAGTAATGACTTTGAAAAGGGTGGTTGTCTTAGAACCAAGCACTGCGACCTCAGGTCTATTGTACTATCCCCTAATGACGATGAAAGAACGATTATGGAAACAAACACAAACATCCATGCCCTGGGCGGGATTCGAACCCGCGTCTCGCTGGTGTCGAGAGCGGAAAGACCTGTACCTTAACCCTCTCGGCCACCGAGCCGGCTTGTTAAGAAGAAAGTATAATGAAAGATGAAAAATCATATCTAAATGAAAAATTTGTTGCGTTTACAAACTTTCTTTAAAATATAAGATAATCAGTTTTACAGACCGCATAAAACAAAGCAGCCACACTTGCTGACTGTCCAGTAAATCCAACCGGTCGCCAACAGGTAACTTGGAACGGTCGGAATCAAAATTGAAAGTACATCGTCAGAGATTGTAAAGTACGTTTATGAACAAAATTCTCTAATTAGCACAATTTCCTTCCTCCAGTTTATTCCTTACATTAATTTCATTCTTTTCTTGCTTATACAGGGTGTAACGTAATTCAGGGACAATAAGTACCTAGCGTGATCCTTTGCATGATTACAACTTAAAGTAGATATGTAACTAAGGTGCTGGAAAAAAGTACAGAGCCAGGATGAAAATGCAAATAAACATAGCAAATCCAAGCTAATTTTGTTGCTTTTTTATAGATGTGAATTAGATGACACAAAACGTTGTTTCCAGGAGCCTTTAACAACGAATAAGGAATCAAATGCAAATTAACAGCCATTATCCCAACCTAGCCACTTGCAAGTTGGAAAAAAGTTTAGAGTCTCACGTTTAATACCCGATAAAGGCACCCTTTTTCTCAATGACCTTTATTAATCTGTTGGTCATTGATTCACTGAGTTCCACTAACACTCCTGGATCAAGGTTTTGCCATGCTGCAGTGATACTATTCACAAATTCTTCTTTATTATTGTACTGATGGAAATTGCTGTATACAGAACGCACTAAGATTCCCCAAATGTTCTCCACTGGGTTGAGATCTGGACTCCGGGATGGCCACTCTAGAGCAAACACAGAATTAGCGTCAAACCAGTCCTTGGTTGAGGCCGAGCTGTGAATCGCAGCATTGTCCTGCTGGAAAACCCATTTACCCTCCGTTATGAGCGGACCGTATGGAAGCAGATTATCCGCCAGAATATCCTGATATGCAATGGAATTCATCCGGTGTGATACGAATATAATAGTAGTTCCGCCATCAGCAAACCCTCCCAAGTCATTACTGAGCCTCCTCAAAACTGTCTCTTTGAGAAGAATTCCTGTTCATCTCGAATATCATGCCAATAGTACTTGAACCCATCTGATCCGTCATGTTGAACATCTTCTCGTCTGAGAACACAACATTCTTCCACTTGTCACCGTACGTAACGTATTTTTTAGCAATCGCCAGACGCGCTTCACGATGACCTGGCCTTTCTTCCATTTTTGAGTAATGCAGATTTGGAGAAGAATGCAACACATTTCGTACGTTTCTACTAGTACACGGGAGGTTTGGTTTGGCAATAATCTGCGAAGAAGAGAGGTGCTGATGACGAATAAGGCTTCTTATTCTTGATGTCTGGCGACCGGAAAGTGCACTTGGCCTGCCAGATCTGGGTGCCTTTCCATGTTTATCTGGATTTGTTAACAGCTGACTTGGAACGTCCAATTTCTTTTGCAATTTCAGATCCAGTCTTTCCGCATCCCTTAAGAGCAACAATTTCTCCTCTTTCATACTCTGAAAGATGTCGCCTTTTTGGCATCTTGCATATTGGTGTTATATTACACTAGCAGTGTGGTATATGCTCTCGTATGACATTGCTGTATACGTTTATCACCTTAAATAATCCTTTCAACTAACGATATGAAATGAGTAGATCGCTTATGTGGCCGCCATCTTTGGGGCAATTTGAAGGCGGCGAAAAGTGGAACTAATCTCTATTGTTAGTGTAAGCGCTATTACTGTGGTTGGCAGAACAACATCGCCAGCCAAAGCGCCATTACTATATATCCGCTTTGTCGCCAGCTGAGAAAGCACCCCCTCCCCCCACCAACATCGTGCTTGTAGTCTGAAATTTCTTAAGCGACCTCTCCCAAGTTTAGGTGCTTTTTAATAAATGCGGTATATAATTTCATAAATACCTCAAAACAATCATTCTGGTATCACTGAAACGACGGTAACATGGTTGAATATCGACATCTTTTATCAACAACCACGATATAAAAGACGACCACGAGAAAGATAAAAACAACTCAGGATTTTTACATGCTCGGGATTTTTACATGAGAAAAACATTCTAAGACGCAGAAAGATAAAAACACACCTGTGAAAGGTCAGTGGTGAACCTTTAATATATCTATTACTACAATTTAAAGGTGGACAAGAAATCGGCATTGAGTTTTACAGTTTTTCTACGCAAACTTCAAACGTAAACATACGATGAAGGCCATTTTTTGCCAACCAAAGCAATGGCCGACAGGCCTTCAAATGGGGACGCGTTGGTGGCGCTGAAAGCAGCTCATGAGCGATCTACTCATTTCATATCGTTGCTTTCAACTAATAAAATATGCAAGAAAATGGACGACTCTAAACTTTTTTCCATCTTGCAAGAGGGTAGGTTGGGATAATGGCTGTTAATTTGCATTTGATTTCTTATTCGTTGTTAAATGCTCCTGGAAATAACGTTTTGTATCATCTAATTCACGTCTATAAAAAAAGCAACAAAATCAGCATGGATTTGCTACGTTTATTTGCATTTTCATCCCGGCTCTATACTTTTTTCCAGCACTTTAGGTCTTCTTGCTGTCAGAAAAAGATTGGCCTCGATGGCTCAGTGGTTGCGTGATCGCCTCTGATGCCCGAGGACGCGGGTTAGACTCCGGCCGATGACGACGAGGATTTTCTTCAGGGGGGAAATCCTGAGATCACGCACTTCCTTCGGAAAGGAAGTAAAGCCATTGGTCCCGTGTATTCGTTTGCCGACTGCACGTAAAAGACCCCTTGTGAGGCAAAATTTGCGGCCCCTATAACGCCGTCCTGAAATGACCATAAAACAAACCAACCAAACCTGTTAGAAAAAGTTAAATTACGCTACGCACAGCCAAAGATTCGAATGGCTTAATTTGGTTTAAAAACGAGCGCGACCGGTCACTTTTTAGATTGGCTGATCACGGCCGGTCGTTACTTTATAGACAAATTGAGCCCTAAGTGTCATACAAAAATAAATTTTAATTACAGAAGTAGATCATTAAAGAATTCTTTTCTATACGGTGTATTGTCAATTAGAAATTTTCTTTTCAAGATGGGAATCATATGATCATTTAAATAACCACATAGTAAAACCCTACGGATGTATTTCAAGTTTATCTAATCTCACAAAATATTTGTATATTCTAAAAATTTTTGCATCTTCCCGAACTAAAAAGTAATTGAATTGTTTATGAAAACGTTTACGATGATGTGAAAAATTAAGAATATATCAAATATCATTCTAAATCACGTAAGCTGAAAATTTTAGAGATACCTCTGTCTTATTTGAATTTTTTTACATCTTATTACATTTAACGTCTTGTTTTTGTTCTTTTTATCTCCTCTATTCAATTATGCTCTCATATGTTCGATTACATTCTAGGCCCTCTAGCTAAATACTTCAGCGATACTTTTATCAATCGATTGAAAAAAAATTGCAGCAGATTTCACCTAATGCTTTAATTTAAATAGAAATACCACATAAAAATTTCTTTAAATCATCTATGTGAAAGCATTTTTATAGCTTACAAATAAAAGGAGAAACGAAAGCGTACGAGGAAATGGCAACACAAACCCTTTCCATATTTCTTTCGAAATCTGACAAAAAATAAAATATGCATTTTTTTTCTAATTATGACTATTAACGGCCATGTAAACATTTAGTTTATGTTATGAGAGTAACAAATACATATTCAAAAACTTCAAAATACCCTAATATGTCAGCTTTTTATTTACCCTTAACAGAGCATGCTCTCGGCATCGAATCTAAGCGATCGATGAAGAACTACGCCCAGCACCAAAAGAAAAAAAAATCCTTCATAGGCTATATCTGAATATCTGAATATATGTACTCACAATTCTACGACGAGGATGTATGATCAACGTTGGAAGCATATAGCAGATCATAAATCATGTTCTTACTATTCTCCACATTCAGACGATAAGAGGAGCGATCCGGTTGCTCTCTTAAACGAAGGTGACGCTAAATCCGGTTTCGTTTTTCTTCCACCAGATTGCAGACCCTTCGCAATTACTTTCTGCTTCTGGTTCTGCAAGAATCAACGCGGGAAAATGTAAGATTTTAAGATTTAAATAATGTACATGAATTTTCATCTCTGACCTAATTACGGGGAATGATTAAGGCATCCTGCTCCATGCGTACAGATCTATGCAGAGTTTAGGCATCCAGTCAACTCCATTTTTTGGCATAATTCGGAAGTATTGATCCAGGTTTTCAACTATGGTATGTAGCCAAGCCACTGGTTTTTTTCTTATGTAATATAGTTTAGCAATATAATTTCTTATAAGTGCATTCAATTTGGATTTTTATATTTAATGCATACGAAAAATATTCTATGATTTGGCCTCTTATTTTATAAAATTTCATATTTAATAATATAAATCATTTTTTTTTTAAGATACACATTAATTACCTAGAAAGCTTCCAAACTTAAACGGTATTTTAACAGACTTTTATATCCTAAGAGATATTTTTAAAAAATCATTAAAAATATCTTACTTTAAATATCAACTTTAAATAATAACAAAATTTAAAAAAAAAATTAAGATGTACTTAAACATTGCTTTTGATCTTTCAGCTTAAAAAAAAAAAAAGATAAGTGAAAATTATGGACATGTACGGTCTGGTAACCATGGGGCTTGCAGCATCAATAGCTTTTCATTAGCACAGCCTAAACAATTCCTGGCAGGTCTTTATTGAGCTATGGACGGGGTGCGTGTTTACAAACATTAGCTTATTTCGTGCCTAGAAGTATTTCCGCTTTCGTAATAACAACACTGCACTTCCGTAGCCGTAGACTTTGCCTCGGCGCGGAAAAGCAATACCACCTAGAGAGAAAGCCTACTCACGGAAAAATCATACATTGTTACATCACCTACGGTAGGGACAATTTCGGGCTTATTATTGGTAGAAATATAATTAACAATGCCCTATCGTAGGTGATGTAACAATGTATGTCGTTTTCGTGCTCAGGCCTTTGAGTTGAGGCGGTGCTGGAATTGTGGCAATAATGTGCTGCTCAGGAACCCAGCATGTATCTTGCCTTATAGGCCAATGAAATGACTTGGCTAATCCATGAGGATGCATGAAATTTATGAGAGCATCATCTTCATCAATTGAGACATCGCAAATGTTTCCAATCCAGCAATTATTGTCGTAGATGCAGGCAATATATTGGCCAGGCTGGAGAGCATCAATTGAAACATGCAGACATGCACTTTCAGTTGGTGGGTAAACCGACGTGAGGAAAGACGATGTGTCATTTGACACTCTACTAACACGCATTTGCCTTTCATCAACAGGCACAAATTTTCCCTAGTTCCGGGAATGGTGCATGCGCTCTTCTTGAGTAGCCCTAATTGCTTCAATTTCTTCACTTGCAGCGAAAATGAAATTGATTCCAGTCACATGTTTGTTGCAAAAATGAAACAAATCGAGTGGCCTCAAAATTTGCTCATCCACTGGCCGCTGAAGACTTGCACGTGCAGCTAATTTTTTTCACTGTCCTAGCAATCTCATCACAGGGTGACTTTCCACTCAGCAGTGATGCCAAAATCGTTTTTGTGATTGCACAGGTTGACAAAATTTTTGAAATTTTTATACTGTGCTGCAGAACTATCGCTGAAATAGTGAATGTGTTCAATAGCCAGACTAGAGTTCTTCAGGTAATCAATTAATTTATGCAGAAGGAGCCTAAAACAATAATGACTACTCATAATGGCAACATGAATTCTGAATTTCTCTCAAAAAATATTCTCACTAATGGAGTTTCAAACTTTACAACTAGTTTGGATTAGAGAGAGTTGGAGCCAGAAACTGTGGACAAAGACTAACTTGCTCTTTCTAATGGTACCAATGAAAATTAATTTGGGAGTGATGCAAATTGAGATATTTTACCCTGAAAGTTGTTTTTTTTTCACGCACATAATTTTTATGAACATCTTTCATTTGGCATATCTCTTGATATATTAAGATAACAGTATTGTCACTATAGCACAGCATGGTATGGTGCTCCCTATATACAGTTGCAAAATATCACAGCAAACAGATCTTTTGGTGGTGAGTGACTGGCCCTGAAAGTTGAGTCCAAATCTGTCGCGACAAAATTTGGCGGTAATTTTGGCATGGATTAGCAGCTGAATAGCCAAGCACGCTACTGTTTTTATCATACCACTACATTCTACGTTAAAATTTGTAATAATGCGCCAAATTTCACTTTTATCTGGCAAACGGAAATTATTTGACAGACAGTCAAAATTGGCTCTTTTTGCGGCACCGCGCATTAAGTATATGACAGCCCAAAAAACATGGGCCTTTAACTTTAAACCAAAGAACACTGAACCCTTAAATTTTGCACAGCTATATTTGGGGTCTAGGGCTACTTTATTACAAAATTTCATGAAATTTGGAGAGGGTCGAGTGGGAGCCTTCTGTGAGTTTCGGTGATTTGACATGGAATGACCGCTCACCTCTTATGCACTACACAAGAAACAAAGCGAGAAAATGAAGTTTTAACGTAAGAAATATTAGATGCTAATTATTCCATTAATAAAACGACTATTCGACATTTATAAGAGTCTGTTTTAAGCATAACAATTACAGAATGTAGGGAGCCTGCTTTAACTTTAAATGTCGTGCAACGCAGATTACTTTGGAGTGTGTTTTTAATTTATTTACCGATTTGATAAAAGTTTCATGGAAGCAAATAATTGGCTTTTCTTCTGCCAAATGAAAAACGCCCCATTAATACACCGCCCCCATCTTATTAAATAATCATGCACACGAGAAAATGTTTTCAACTTGTTTATTTATCAGAATGGGTTTTTATGTTTGCGTTTAAATTCTCCATTGAATTTGCAGTTTCAAATGCTCCAAACTTTATTATTTTATTTATTTTGTAAGAAAATTTCTTTTGTTTAATTTTTGTAGCAATCAGTTTTCTTGCTGAAAAGAAAATTATACTTTTAAATTTTTTGTTGAATTTTGAAAACCAAACTCTTGTTTATGGTTATCGAAATGAAGTTAAGTATTTATAAAAACATTTAATGCTCTTTGTTTCAACGCGACTTCTTTAAAATAATATCTTTTAAGGAAAAAGGAAAAATAAGCAATATTAGAATAGGTAAGGTAAACAATTGTCTTTTCCAGAATGAAAGAGCTCCGAACAAAAATCTTGATGATTCTCACTAAAATGCCTTTGTTTCACTCAAATGATGCCATTGTATCTTTCGATCTGTCCATTTCCTTGAGGGTTTAAGTGGTCGTACGACTAGTCGCTATGCCTCGAATTTGAAGAAATGATTTAAGTTCCTGTGACATAAATGATGATCCACGGTCTGAATGAATGCATTCATCACCATAAGTTTTATGGAAAGTTTATAGACGTAAAAATTCATACAAAAAGGGATTCCATTATAGAAAGTTAAATTATTTCTTGAGACGTATATCTGAGAAACTGCTTTGGAGAACTTATCACACAGGAAGTTTTATACACGTTAACAGAGTACTTTGATATAATACAGTCGGAAAACATGCACGTCATCTGTTTAAAAAAAAATAAAGTCTGTATGCAACTAATAAACGATTTAGGATTCATCATATTGAACAATCTGCTTGACAGTAACCTGCACACAACTCTGCACAACACCCTTCACAACACTCTTCACAAGATTCTCCATAACACTCTCCACAACATTCTGTACAGCAATCGTCGAGATCGCAATTCCAACCATCACTCAGGCGGCAAAGGATAAGTTGGCACATATCAGACCAACATTTCCAACATAAAATATTATTTTCTATGTCACGGCTGAAAATTAAATTTGAATTATGAGAGAGAGGCCTGATTTCAAAGTAGTATCAGGTCGTTGCATATTAAATATCGGATTGCAGAGGTCATCTTTATTAGCCCTCTAGAAAGGACACCTTCACACGTGCTATTCGAAATAACCCCCATTGCAATCCAAACATTGTTGTCAACGATTTGGCAGCTTCTCGAGCCCTCTCCGATAGAATCCATGGTCACGGGACTCAATAAATTCCCGGAATGCGTTTTCGACGTCTGATTGGGTTAGGAATATTTTCCTCCGGAGAAAATTGTCCAGGCTCTGGAAAAGATGGTAGTCGGCAGGGGAGAGGTCCGGAGTGTACACTGGGGTATGGAAGCACCTCGTAGCCCAGAGCCTGTAGGGCCTGCACGATCGTTCGTGCAACGTGCGGACGCGCGTTGTCAAGCAGCAGAAGGACGCCTTTGCGATGCACAAATGCAGGTGGCTGCTGACACAGTTTTGTGTGCATACGATGCAGTTCACGACAGCAGGTCGCAGCGGTGATCGTCTCCCTCTGTTGCAGGAAGCTGTAATCACTACATCACGGATGTTCCACCAAACTGTAACCATGAGCTTCCTGGGGTGCAACGGGGGTTTAGGGAACCGTTGAGGGGGTTCATCAGCATCCAGCCATTGTGCTGACCGTTTCCTATTGTCGTATTGGAGCCACTTCTCGTCGCAGGTGGCAATGCGATCAAGAATCCCCGCTTCTTCATGGCGCAAAAGCAATTCCGTACACACCTCCAGCGACGTTCTTTTTGGTTTTCCGTAAGTTCATGTGGGACCCATTTGTCCTGCTTTTTCACTTTGCCGATGGTCCTAAGGTGTCTACTCACAGTCGACGCTGATACAGCATGATGCCCTGCAGGGCCCGAACAGTTTTTGACGGGTCCTCTTCCACAAATCGCTTCAGATTAGCATCATTCAATACGTTGGGCGGTCTGCCGCGTGGCTCATTTGCCAGGTCCGTCACTCCCGTGGCTCATTCAGTGCGTTCGTTTATGGTGCCTACACCGAATACCTTATTGATGTTTCGAGAGGTGTTGGATGCAGTGTGATTCACCCTGAACTCGTAATGCATTATCACACGTAATTCGTATGAAGTCATGACTATCTTCGCTTGGGTCCAAACGCTATTAAATATCGCAGACATGCAAGTTTCAGGCAGCTGGTCGCTGATAGGTTTATCTCTGGGAATGTACCACTTTGTTAAGGGTACTTGCTACTAAACGTGGAAACCGTGATGAAGCGCAGAACCCACCTCGAAATCCGACATTTGATATGCCACGACCTGATAATAAAAGCTTTATGAGTTGCTTACATTATGTAATTTGTATTTACGTTATCGTCGAAGATTTGTATCTGTAATGGCTGTTTGGTGATAACATCAACGTTTTTGTCCTTGGTTATAACTTCGACTTTTTTGTCCTCGGTTATAACTTCGACTTTTTTGTCCTCGGTTATAACTTAGACATTTTTGTCCTTGGTTATAACTTCGACAGTTTTATCCTCGGTTGTAATTTCGACTTTTTTGTCCTCGGTTATAATTTCGACTTTGTTGTCCTCGGTTATAGCTTCTACTTTGTTATTCTCGGTTAAAATTTCGATATTTTTGTCTTCGGTTATAACTTCGACAGTTTTGTTCTCCATTTTCTTCGCTTATTAGCAGCTGTTTTGAAAAGGAAACATGAACGTATTCTATAAAAGCAATCGACTAAAATTTTGAAAAACAAAAAAAAATCGAAAACAAGAAAATGCCAAGATACATATAGTATATTTCCTAAGGACAAGAAAAATAACGTATTAATTTTCAAAACATTAAACAATGATTAATTTTGCAAAGGCTCCATCTGTTAAAAAATGGGCTTTCAAACCAGAATTATTCAAGCAGAGGCAATAGCGAATTATGTGGTTCACAATCTAAACCTGCTGCTTACAAGCTGCTTAAAAAGCAAATTTATCATCATCTTATTAAAGTTTATCATTCATCAACGCTAAGTTTATGCATTTTTAAACTTTATTATCGAAGAAATATTTACGCGCAATAACATATAGAAGTCTAAATTCTATATATGCAGATCATACACAATTGACTCTAATGTAAGCTTAATATTGGAAGTGCAATGCATTCTCGGTTATCCGGATTATTGATTGTTAGGAGAATCCGGATAATCGAAAATCCCGGATATACGAATTTTTTACACCTATAAGTTAAAATTTTAAACACTTTAAATAAACTTTATTTCACGTGTACTATTTCTTTGTTAAAAAAAAAAGCTCTATATATTTGTGCCCAGTGCATGAACAAAACTGTAGTACAACGATGATCAAACAAGTGGTGGTAAATTTTGCACCACTTTCGCCTTTTTCAAGGCGATTCAGATTTCTAGACAAAGAAAAATAACTCCGAAAACACTATTCCACATAATAAATTTTAATGCGGTAATTTACACGGATAGTGGTAATTCTGACGCCGATAGAACGACAATCTCTCCGAGTTATTAGATTCATTACCACATCGAAATGCGAGTGTACCTTAATGAAAATTTATCACGATGTTGGATAGGACGTACACATCAGGAAGATGACGTAGTTTTTACAAGTTAATAATTCTTAACACATTCTTAACGTTTTGTTTTTATTCTTAACGCAACCCAGTTAACAATCATCATTATTCGTCGCACACTTTTTTATGGTGAATTTCTAAGCGCACAAGAGGTGCTGCAGCGCCTACAGTTCAAAGATGGAAAACTGCAGTTCAAAGATGAAAGATCTTGCACTTTGCGACTTTCACCACTTCCCAGAGAAGAAAAAGCACCTTAAGGGACATTCAATCCCTGATGACGAGATAAAAGAGCAGTTGCACGTTGTGAAACACACTGCTCAATATGGCTGGTGAGATTTGCTGAACTTCAGTTGTTATTTCCTCTTTCAGCTTAGGCAAAGTGTGCGGATTGTTTGCATACACTTTACCTTTCAAGGCACCCCAAAGGAAGAAATCGAGAGGTGTGTGGTCCGGCGAGCGTGCAGGCTAGATGCCCCGCGAGATGATTCGATCAGCAAAGACGTCCTGCAGAGAGTGCATTGATGTGTGTGCTGTACATGTTTCCATGCACTACTGCACACTAACTTTTGAATCACCCTGTATAATGAAGCCTGTATCAACTTCAGCTGCCTCTGCAATTCATCTTGTCCTTCAGGGTAACTCAGAAGTGACTGACTCTGAGGAAGTGTAAAGTAAATATACTTTCTTTATTTCTAACAATTCGACATCATAATGCAAATTTATATTTTTTTACTAAATTATCTTCTTATTTAACAGGTGCTCAATACTTTTCTGACTTCTGAAAAAAAAATCTGAACTTATTAGAAACATTTTTCCTATTAATATAATTATTATTGTAATGCTAGTATTGATTTTATTTTTTCGTGTAATTATAATTAATAATATACTATTTATATAAATAATAAAACGTAAATAAATGAATAGTCCCAAGGTTGCACTCTTTCTCTTCCCTGTACGAGTAGTGAAGTCCTTACTATCTGACTCCTGCTGCTTGGAGCTCAAGCTTCAAAAAATTAATATCTTCAAAATGGAGCAAAACACAGTTTTGAAGTTTTTTGTATTGTTTTTATGAAAGTATATGTAAGATATTAATAATTTTTTAACGAAAAAAAAATACCCACCTTTTGAGAAATTTGCATAAATAAAATATTTTTATTAAATTCAAATATTTGCACATGCATAATATAATTTATAAAAATTTCATATAGAATCTACAGTTAAAGAGCTTTCATATGCCACCAATCACATCTTTCTAAGTAAAATACAACCGAAGTTACAGTATTTCATAGATAAAGCCCCCACTCAAATTTCGAAAATTTTAAATGTCCGTAACTTCCATAAAAATGAAAAACAAATAACAATATGTAGCATTCATTATCAACTCCCTAGGGCAATTGTATATACCAAATTTCATTAAAATCCGAGATGTCAATGCAAAAACTGTAAAATTTCTGCCTGAATTGACCTGGAATGACCCTAATATAATTCTTTTCTTACTAGGTACAATCGAAAGCTAACTAGCCAGCAGCATGGTTGCAACAACGAGAATAAAACTTATAGCCGATTGCGGTTTTAAAATTATTAATTCTCAGTAATCGAATTTTGCTTGATTAGTACTTGGAAATAAATTACATAAAAATAAGGTTGAATGTAGATTTAATAAAAATAAAAATAAATTATTGATCAAAATTTTATTTGAAACCAACCAAACAATTATTAGGCGTGTCGATGGCGAATAATGATTAGAACAGCTATGCCACGATCTTTCAATCTAAGACCGTTAGATTGAAAGATCGTGGCTATACTAATAATCAACGAAGACGCTCAAAATTTGTCGTTTATCACGATACGTAGCCGGAAAATACACGGAGAACTGGGAAAGAGGTTATATTTTGCATTTCCATTGTCTTTTTTATTATATAATTTAAGATAAAGAAAATATAATTATTTATATGTGTTTTATTCGTTTAAATAATTTCAGATTGAAAAAAAAAAAAATTAAAATTGATTTAAAAAAAAAATTTTTTTTTAATTATTTTGCTTAGAATTGACCTGCAAGGAGGGAGAAGCGATCACATTTTTCGCTGTATTAATCAAAGAATCCTTCAGAGGTGTGCGGACTCTGCGTGCAAGAAGTTCTTCAAGTAGTAAGACTCATAATTGCTGAAATCGACAATAAAATACTGCATCGTTGAGGTCCGACAAATCTGTTACCAAATTGTGGGAACACGACACGTGATTACCCTGAAAGAATATAATTGTGCGGACCTAGTATTTAAAAAAATTATATTTTGTAACTGTATTGCTACTATCTTATTTACAACCCTCGTATAATAGACCGTGGAATATGCGCTCTTTCTCAATCTGCCTCGTATAAAGATTTCTTTACAGATAAGCGAATGTCTTTCCAAATCAAACATTGCTGCGACGATATTCATGATGAACTAACCGATGAAAAGATCGTTATGGAAGATGGAGGATGCAAAACTCTATCAACCATGCTCCCGACGAGACTTCAATAAACTTCAACTACTTCATGGTTTTTTAAGAAAGAATATTAAATGAATAATCTAGTAAGTTTAATTTAATTTTAATTTTAATTTAATTTTAACGACCACCTCCTTCCCAAATTCTTAGAAGGTAAACTTTATCAAATCGTTTCAATAAAGGAAACGACTTTTTTTTTCAAGTTTCTACGTAATGTTACGTAAGTAGGTGTCGCTTAGAGATTGAAAAAGAGTATGAGTTAAGATAAGATGTGATGATATCCGATAATTATGATAATAATTCCAGGTTCAGGTTGTATTTTCCCTTAATTTTTGTTGTGGTGAAAGAGTTTTTTATTTCTTTTATTTACTATTATCCACATACTTATTTTTTCCTTTTTTGTCATATTAGTACACATTCTGTTTACTTTTGTGCCTTTATTCCGGAAAATTTTTCATTGATGAACTTTATTTTATCCAATTAGCTCAATTTATGTATAAAGTCAAACATAACGTATATTATATTAGAAATCCCCCAATGATAACTAATCCATATCATCACTATTACACGAGAGAGAGAAAAATAATAATCCCATTTTATAGAGTGAATTACTTAAAGAGATCAATCTCAATTTCTGGCGCTATCTGTTGGTCAAAATTAACTAAAGAACTTCACGATGCACCTTCTCTTCAAATTTTTAAACGTCTTCTCCTTAAAAGCATTTGCTCGGGCCAAATTACATCTGATTTAACTTCTGTTTACTATTAAATGTTAACTAATTTACGCAGTCCTCTGTTTATCCTACTATTAATTAATATTGTTGTTGTTTAATATCATACAAAGTTATATAATTTTATATTGTTTATATAAATTTTTCATTAAAGGATGCCCCTGGACAGGCCCCAGGCCTTTGGGCACCTTTAAGTTCTTTTGGTGCTAAAATTGCTGATTTTATCTTATATGAATTTTTTTTAAATTGAATATCATTATTATTACCAATTTATTGTTCTATGATTACAATTAATTGTATTTGCAATTGTAAATAACAATTGAAAATGAACTGAAATTGAAATTGTATGTTTAACCCTTTCACTGCGTAATTAAATTTTATTTTCATTCTTGAGAAGATGGAATTATCCACTTTTAGCAGCATAGCAAGAAGTTTTTTAAACCCTGTGAGATGAATCAGCTTTCCGCAGGTAGAGATAATGTAATTTTGTGTGAATATATCCGCTGTACGCAGCAAAAGGGTTAAATAAATAAATAAATACATTTTAATAAAAGCAGTTTACATGATATTGAAGAAAATCTTTATGCATGTGATTCATTTCCTTACGATATTTGTAAATTACGAATATCTTAATTAGATCGACGTATAACAAAATGAAGATCTCAATGGAAATTCCGAGTGTGTAGTCTGTAGGTTTGTTCGTATCCAAGCACCATTTGATAAAACGATCTTGTGGGTCGGCAAACCGACCTACGTATGCTTCGGCCGGAGTTAGTCAAATTTCGATGAGATATTTCTAACTTCAAAAAATGGAACTAACAATCACATTTACGCATCAGTTCAAATTTTATGGAGTAAAACTTCGATATGATATATTGTTGTACAAAAATATTAGCATTTCTTCAGTTAGCCAATAAACTATTCTGTAGTAATGTACTTGTTAGCACTTGTCGTTTTACCAATTGTTAGCAGGCCTACAAGAGCGTGCGATGAATGCAATCAGTAAAAGAATAGTCTTCATTTCACTTGATAAAACAAGTATATGATACACTGTATTTTAAGGTTCAAGTTTCATTGCTGGCCGAAAGAAAAAAGTAGAACGCAACACCCACACAAGATATTGCAGACATCCAATGCAATGTAATGGTCCTCTATCCTAGGGCTGAAGAAATAAAATTTGAATTATGAGACAGATTTGATTTATAAACATTGTACACGTATATACAAGCAGCCGATGAAAAATGCAGGCCTGGGGTATGAACAACAACAACAAAAAGTCACCTGATCATAGTGGTATGAACAACAATCCAACCGTCATTGTCTCCATCTTAGATTTTAACAATCAGTGTCTTTCCGTTTGTTGAAAACAGTGAAGGTTGGGTTGTTGCTCAGACTGCTATGTTCCGATGACTTTTTACCGACGGCTGGGATGTACATATCTCGTATAACAATTTATGATTTATTAAAGTTTATCCAACAAAAGAAAAATGTGTTTTTCTTACACAATAATGATTAAAGGATGTGTTAATTTAAAATTTCCAATTTCCATTCTTACACATCGTTGCAATAAAAACTCAATAACAGCTAACGATTGAAATTAGATATAATCGCACATATAAAAAGGGGCCTGAAGGGAAAATAATAGATTCCGTAAAAAGGCGTTTAAAGTTTGAAGACGTGTACGAACATGGTACGCTGCTCTGCTAAGTGAAGCTAGAAAACTAAGAAACGATAAAACTTGTGGGCGATGTAAAGAACCAGGGCACGCCATACTTTCATGCAAAAAAACATTAATGCAACCTGTGCGGTGTATAAGAGTCAATTGAGGTGAGAGAGAAAAATAATTAATATAAAAAAGTTGTTCACTATAAAAATGCTCTGTTGAGACTAAAATAAAGTTGAAAGTCCAATGACTGTAAATCACACACACGCACCAAAAAAAACAAAAACCATTTCAAATCTCTTCAGGTCCCTTTTCGCGTGATTACTCACAATTTAAGAAATTAATTTTAAAAATATATTTCTAATTTTTTTACCTTTTTTGTTCACCATCTACGTTGCACTCAGCTAGTGGTTTTTGCATAGGCTGTAAGTTTATAACATCGACTTTTTTGTCCTTGTTCATTTTCTTACGTTATGAGCGTTAACGAGCGTTGAAAATTCTGAAAAGGAAGCTAGAAAACAACGTGTTTTATGGTCATCAGCTTATATTTAGGAAAAACAACAAAATAATTGCAAATGAGAGAGGGAAATATACTGGCTGACAAAAAAAAGTGAAGCAGTGGTCCAATATTATCATTTTTCGGTACACATGCATACCATTGATGTGTGAGTAAACGATTAGATTTACAAGGATCTGTAATGTCTAGAACGCTCACCAGAGTGCATTCGTGATGTCACCGCCATGTTGTTGATAAGTTGTTAGCAGTCAACTGCTGTGAGTCCGACAGTTACGCAAGACGTTCAGAGAGGATTACTGTACTGTATAAAACACCCGCGATGCCTCGCAGACGCGTTAGACACCCTATCCACCAATTGACAGCATTTGTCAGGGGCCACATTGTGGGACTGCATGAGGCTGGTTGGTCGTTTCGTGCAATTACCAGGCATGTGGGCCATTCAGATGTCACTGTGGCCCGATGTTGGAATCAATGGTTACATGAGGGCATCCATGCACGTAGTGCAGGTTCTGGTCGATCAAGAAACACCACCCCAAGGGAGGACTGTCGTATGGTGCTCCAAGCATTAAGGAATCTCATGGCATCGGCACCCGCCATCCGCGAACATGTACTGGAGACTCTACAACACCCGTGAGTTCCCGCACAGTGTCTCGACGCCTCGCATCCGCCGGATTGGGGTACTACCGCCCCATGCTTCGGTTGCCATTAACACCACAACACCAACGCCTGCGTTTAGAGTGGTGCCTTGCTCGGGAGGCATGGACAGAGGACGAATGGCGTCGCATCATGTTTAGTGATGAGTCCCGCTTCTTCATGAGATGTAATCCATGGCATCATGGTGTGGTGAGCCATCGGATATGCGTTCAGATCACCTCTAATAATGCTTCGGATGACTTTGACGGCACAGCGATACGTCATAGACGTTCTGCGTCCGCACCTCCTACCTCTTCTGGCACAGTACCCTGGGACATTGTACCAACAAGATAACGCACGCCCACACACAGTACACGTGTCTATGGAGTGCTTACAGCATGTTGAGGTCCTCCCGTGGCCAGCAAGATCCCCGGACCTCTCCATCATTGAATACGTATGGAATGATATTGGAAGGCGACTTCGTCCCCGTACCAACCTGCGGGATCAGCTGCAACAACTGTGGACTGACTTGCCTCAGAAGAGGATCCAAAGGCTGTTCGACACCATTCAGAACCGCATAAGGGCATGCATTGGGGCCAGAAGGGGTGCCACAGCCTACTGACCTGGTGCCAACATTCCACCTGTCTGCCAACGGCGTTGTCTGTTTCATCCCATATTGTAATCAGTACAATAAAATTACATGTTCTTTCATCATATGTCGTTTCATTCCTTTTCAACCACTCCTTCTGGGTGCTTCACTTTTTTTGTCAGCCAGTATATAAGGAAATATAATACAATTAAAGAATTAGGCAACTTCAAATAGTTATTTACCAATTTTTCGTTGAAGTTGAATAATTTTTAGTTAGTCGTTTTATATGCCTCAACGTATGGTTATATACAGTGTCCCATATTTAATTTCAGTTTTAAAATATATATGATTAAAAGCTCTTTATTGTGTGTCAAGTACAGGCTTTTAAAAATTATTTCTTAAAAATAATCTCATCTAAATGTAATCCCTTCCGTTCCAGAAATTCTTCAAATCGCTCGCCATATGTTTCCGTGAAAATGTACCTTATCCAATAACAAAATATTAATCAGTATAATCTACTGCTATTTTTTGGGAAGTGCCCCATCTGTAAAGCGATTAGCTTACATAAAACTCTATGAAAAGAAATATTAGCGAAATTACATGGATCACATTCTGCAGCTGTTGCTTATTACATGCGAAAGAGCATTTATGATAGTAAATATATTTTCAAAAGCATGTAAAATATCTCTCAGCTAAGTCAAGCCATGTTATTTGTCTAGAAGCTTTTGAGCTTGGTTAAATCGAGGCTGTTCTAAACTATGTTGATCAATTGACCGTATTAGAATATCAGCGAATGTAACAGAAGAAAAAATTTGATTAGCAGAAGAATAATCACTTTCATTCGTGTTAATAAGCTAAAGGAGTGGGATTCTTCTTCTATCTTCAAGGGATTCCTCATGTCAAAACTGCACAAGATTGTATTGAATGAAGGATAATATACGAACGGAACTTGACGATCAAGTCGAAAAGAGAGCCGGCATTTATAAGCATTGTAACGCACATGTAGCTTCGAACGCTCCAATAAAAAGCCCATTACACTTTCTTATGCGTTTTAATCAGTGTATAACTAATAGGAATATAAATTAAGGAGATATCTATTTAATTACTAATAATGCAGTATCTTTAAGTATCCTTCTTGGCATTTTAATCCGTACTAACAACTTCTTAGTAAACATTTGTGGGTGGTTGTAACAGGGGGCGATCAGTGGAATTAAGCAACAATAACGCGGCCAGCTACTGGATGTGTGACCACTAGTAGAATTCCATCTTGAACCCCCCGTGCTTCGGAGGGAACGCAAAGCCGTCGGTCCCGGCTCCTGTTGACATCTTACAGCAGTCGTTACTAATCATGCGGAAGGGAACGGAAAACCGCCGCATTATTCAGTTCCTTGTTCGCCAGTATCAATTCAGTTGTGGCTGGCCAATTTATAATCTCCTAAAACCTTAACTATGACATGACTAGAATCAATGAAATATTAAAATCATCTTACTTTGTCATAATATATGTGTAATTTACCAGAAAGGCAAGATTTCGTATTAATTGACTGTTAGATGAATCGTTGGCATTGGAAAATAATGTTAGCTGAATTATCGTATATCAACAAGAATTCTCTCCCGTTCTCTCCTAGATTACTACTAATGTTACCTGAAATTTATTGAAGCATTCTTGTCAAATGGTCACTTTTCTTCAAAAATTTTCTTTTAATGTTAGCGCAATGGGACAAAAATCGTATATTGAACGTTTTTACATCCTACTACTCTCTTATATGTGCATATAGATAATGCCTTGCCAAAAGTTGATAATAACTACAAAGATAAGATAATGTGATATTCCATAATTATGAGCCAATAAAAACTAAACTGCTTATAGAAACGATCATTAGTACTCATTAAGTGAGCAGAAATTGACCTCTAGGTTTGAAGACATTTTTTCTACATAGATCTCGAATCGTTCAAATATTTTTTTCTATGAAATTAAGTAATATAGTGCAACTTAGGGGACGTTCAAGAAATATGTCACGCTCTTAGGGGGGGAGGGGGTCCGAAAAGTGGGCCACAGCGTGCCTGGGGGGAGGGGTGGTTTCCCAGGTGTGATGTCGCAGGTTTGTTGTGATATCACACTTATGGAAAAACCCCTCCCCCATGTCACGCTGTGTCACACTTTTCATACCCCCTCCCCCCCTAAGAGCGTGACATATTTCTTGAACGTCCCCTTAACGGCGTTTATGCCGTAATATCCAAATATTAAGTTATTGTCAGCAATAAAGATGCCTTCGTATTTTCTTCAATACATATTTTTTTCCATTCAGGGTTTGTTTTTATTACAGCTTGGACTACACACTGTCACGCAATTATCAAAAGGTGTGTTTTTGAATGAAGTACACAAGGTTTATGAACACATTTTTTCAATAATAATAATGATAAGGAACTCGGCGTTTGTCAGGGAGTGTTTCGGTATGATTGCTTGCCTATTCCCATAGGAAAATCTCAGATAATTGCATGGAATTAATAAGAACATCTCCAAGAGTCACTTTCGCTGAGATGTATTGATGCAGTTTTATCAGTTTCCCAAGTGGATGATGTAAAAAGAAGTCCTGATAATTCACGATAGATGGAATGACACAAACGATGATGTGATCTATTGCTCATTTCGCATTTACGTAGTCTCTACACAAGACATGAACTACTAATTGGAAGAGCAGTAACTTGAAAGTTTGAAAAGGTGGCGAAGACTTATAATACAGGGCCAGTACTTTAAATAACCTGACCAGTGGCGGCTCGTCCATAGGCACTGCGGCACTGCAGCACCCCCAGTTTCACTTTTGATATTGATAAAATTCAATATAATGTGTCTTTTTTTTTCTTTAATACTATTCTTATACATGTATATTACATGATCCTTAAGCTTAATGTCACTAGCTATTCTCTAGTTCGTGAAAAAATTAAAATTTTCTGACGCAGCACCCCCAGAAATTTTAGCTACGAGCCGCCACTGAACCTGACAGTACTCAGAGCCATCTGTAGTTCGATCTTATAACCGGAATGACATCAAGTTTTGTAGATGGACTAATGACCATTCTGCAAAAAAAAAAAATTGAACTAAGAGCCTGAAATTGAAATATCTTTTGGATTTTTCCTCGTGTCTCTATAGCCCGAATTACTGGCACTGTTTTCACCTATGTGGTTGAGAATTTGCATTATGTATTTGCTCTGAGCACTGTCAGTTTAATTATAAACACCCTATGTTATCGTACATATGATCCAAGGTGCTTTGGAATAAATGACATAAAAGGGTCCATGATGTAGCAAAACTCTTAATAAAGTCGATACGCGTTTCGATTTAAGCCCATCAATCAGTCAAATACCAATGGTTTATAATCGAAACGCGTATCGACTTTATCAAAAATTTTGTTGCATCATGGACCCTTCTATCTTGTTTACTAAATTATAAGTTCACAGAATAACCATTGATGAAAGTGGCTGGCCGTCGCATTCATTGAAAACATAATCGAAACTATTGTGTAGCTCAGGAGACAAATATCGATGCTGCCGATATTGCATTCGAAAGTTTAACAAAAATCCGTTGACATGTACTCACTGTTATTAGTAAAGCTTATAAAAGCTGAAATTACTTATATCCAAAATGCCAACTATTCGCTTGACAAATCATCGTGGAGGGAAACAAGATTCAAAGTTTTTTCCTGACATCTCAGCTTATATGGGGAAGGACTTTTTCCTCTCGAATATCTCTCACAGCCTCTTTTTAAGGAGCTTATAATCTCGGCTGGCCTTTAATGGTATGAGCGGATATTTCTATTACGTTTTGGACAGGAGTGCCGTTGAATCATATCTTATATAAATTTAGGGTTGATCATGGACGTGGCGTTGCATGATCACCGCCTTTATACATAAAAAACACACTGGTCCCGACTTTTGGAGCCACTTAAGCCTATTTTACCATAGTTCCATTTTGGGAGATTATTTAAACCTATAGATGGAATGACACAAACGATGATGTGATCCATTGCTCATTTCGCATTTGCGTAGTCTCTACACAAGACATGAACTACTAATTGGAAGAGCAGTAACTTGAAAGTTTGAAAAGGTGGCGAAGACTTATCCACTAAATTATAATACAGGGCGTTTTTAAATAACCTGACAGTACTCAGAGCCATCTGTAGTTCGATCTTATGACCGGAATGGCATCAAGTTTTGTAGATGGACTAATGACCATTCTGCAAAAAAAAAAATGAACTAAGAGCCTGGAATATCTTTTGGATTTTTCCTTGTGTCTCTATAGCCCGAATTACTGGCACTGTTGTCACCTATGTGGTCGAGAATTTGCATTATGTATTTGCTCTGAGCATCCCCTAAGATGTCATTTCAGATGTCATTAAGATGTCATTAATTCATCATTCAATGACATTAAGATGTTATTTACTTACGATGAACTTATTTTATCAAATCTACAGTCTTAGGATACCTACATATCAGGTCACTAACCTTTAGGTCTAATCTGCAAGTCTAGTCTCTATGCCGCGACCTTCTTCCGATGATGACAGCCAATTCGCCAAATGACTGACATCATTTCTTCATAGACATTGTAAGTGCCTCTGAATGTTTTGTGATGGTCTCATTTTCCGCCAAAATAAATTAAATAATTCTATATGAATACGAGGTATGTCCAAAAATTAAGTTCCGTTTAGCAGCACAAAAATAAAGCAAGTACACACAGAAAAAAAAAATATTACAAATAAATCTCCACACCTTGAAGTATTTTTCTATATAGCTCCCACCATTTTAAAGGCACTTATCATAGCGGGGCACGAATTTGTATACCCTCTTCATAAAAAGTTGCTGCCTGTTATGTCAACCACGTAGTGACAGCTTCTTTTAGCCCGTTATCGTTGTTGAACTTATTACCACCAAGAAACGACTTCTGAGTGTGTAGTATCAAAGGGGACTTACTTTATGGACGTACCTTGTAGTTTTCAATTAAGGTACGTATTTTTTTTTATTCATACTTCTATGAATAGAAGCCTTAATTGCAAAATCTATTATGATTTTAGCAGTGAATACGAGTAAAATTACAAAAAATAAGAAGAGAGTAGAGTACAGTATTTTTATTGAATTATTACTAATAAAATCATATAACTTATTTGAATAAAGGAGTGAAAATGCTTTATTGAATTAATGCTACTACTGTGATGATTAACAATGAAACGATTGATGATAATCAAATGAGTTCGTTACAAATGACACATAAAAAATGGTTAGAACCAAATGAAACAAAAAATTTAGTTCTGTTCAGCTTGTAACAGATAGTACATTTGCAAGTAATTAAGTAAATAAAATAGTGGTCAATTTCGAATGTGAAAAAGTCTTAAACCTGTATTCTCTATTTTGAGAAAAGCTGTCTTTTGATCCATATAGGTAGTGGCAACAGTGACTTGAGATTTGTTGGTAACTCAAATGTTATTGTTGCCTTGCATTTATTATATTACTTGTACAGTCCATTCTAACAAGTGCTCTTGTATGGAAAAGTTATCACAAATAACGTTTCAGCGTACAACGCTCTAAATTATTGGATCAAGATTGCGTAAGTTTCAAGTGAAAGTGATTGTTAACACCATTCTTAATTTTCAGTCACCATCGGTATCACTATGGCAATATCGGTATCACTGGGCTATAGCCAGATGGAATCAGCAATTTAGTAATAATGAAATTGGAATACGACGTTAAAGGTTCCATATGCCATCGTGTTTTAGTACAGCGGCAAAGAATTAACGACAATATTATCGGCGGTTTCTGCTGCACACAATATTATCGACGGTTTCTTCTTGTCTTTAAGGAACAAGTACTCGCTTTTCTTTAGGGATTCGCCAGCATGTTTATTGGAATTCCTTTTTTCAAATGTGCGCATTCATGTGAAAGATATGCTGGACATGTAGCAATGGAACATTTTGAAACTTTCTCCGCGTTATTCGGATATGAGCTCTTGGAAGACCACGTTCCCCATTGGGACTCTCAGTTGTCTGCAGTATTGTTATGTTGAGGAGGTTTTTTAGTTGTATGACACCCATCGCTGATACCAACAAGAACGCTCTACCTATGAAATCCAAAGGCTTTCACAAATCTTAAAAAGAGGTGTAGATGACAGCAAGAATTTTCACCGAAGGAATGCACACATATTGATTTTACTTTAATTACAATCCTCGTGTAATACGCTGTTACTGAATCTGCTTTGCATTTCGATTTTTTTTTACAGATGGGTTGAAACTTCTTTTTATTATTTTTATTTTTTTTTATCTTTATTATGTCATTAAAAACAAGCACTGCATACACCAACGCATAATTGACCCATACACATTCCAAGCAATTCGCCGAAACTTCTACAACACGTACAATACTTCCAATTTTCTTCCCATGTTGGAAGTCTGTAATTAAAAATTGCTTTAAATTCGCATAGATAATATTCACTTCCAATGTACTTGAATCATTTTATACATTACTTTCTGGGATCTTGATATTGGTCTTCCTTTGGCTGTTCAGTAATAGTAGAGAATGTCTCGCCCTCGGCCTTAAAGGGTTCGTCGCTCATGGCTAAAAATTACTGCAAACGAAAACAACAACAAAATAAAAGACATGCATATATTCACAATTCATCATAATTAAAACTCATGAATTTGTAACTGCTGCATTTGACCTACTCGACACCAATGGTAGTTCCGAACATACGATTCGATTGCAGCCTTGCAAATGCTATTTTTGTCATACATGTATATGAATGCCTGCCCATTGTTGAAAAGATGGGCTCAATATGAAAAATGTAACATTGCTAATGGATCGCAGCATGATGACATCGAAAAATCATCGTTGACTGGCCATATAATATTTATAATGGAAAGTAGAATACTGAAAATATGCCGTATAGTCTCAGGATCTTCCATTGTATGAATGTATCAAATCTAAAGCGTTGAGCTAACGTATAAAATTTCTTTTTGAGTGTCGATTTATTTCAATCAAGGCCATATTTTATTGTATTTGTGTGACATCTTAAAAGGACTAATAATCAAAAACACAGCAAATTATGTTTTTATACTTCTCTGAAACGCTCGAATATCGGCAATGATTAAATTCTTTTCTCAAATATTAATAGGTGAAGAAAGAAAGACGTAATGGTGACAACACGGAAGCAACCATTGAAGAGTACATCTTTCCAACGAAAGGGCAGAGAATCATGAAATAAAATTATTGATTTGTTTTAAACTCTTATTTTTAATATAAATTCCTCATTGACTTGACTTTCCATACACTTTTAAGAACACGCAAAAGAGACATTATTAGCGACGATTGTTGCTGTTTTGCAGAAATTTTTCATAGATAATTTTAAATACTTACTATATCGTCCAATACTGGAGTGTTGGAGAGAGCTTTTCGATCGTCTGCACTGCGTGATCACGAGAAATTCCCTCTCACAAACAGAATCGTATCCCAGGGAAACCGAACGGATTTCTCTATGACGACAAACGAACGAAAAGCCTAAAAACTCAAGGCCAACATTGAATGCGCAGAAAAAATTGCTGAAGAGGAAAAAGGAAATTCCACTGAATATTAGTGACACACCATCATAATTTGAGAAATGTCTGCGATGAGTATTTTAGCAAATCCTGCCGTTCACTGCAAATAGTTAATGTACCTATATATCGTTCTTTCCTTAGAATATAATTCAGATTTTGGCAATCGGTGACTAAATTAAAATAGTATCCTCAAAAATTATTCCTTAAACAAAAATGTACAGTACGCAAGAATAAAAACGAAGAGCAAGTTATAGTTAGTCTCGCTATTTCGTTAGAGAAACTCACGTGACTAAAGTACCTCTTTAGAAAGTAGTCCCTTTACATGTTACTCCTCCTATGTCATATGACTCGGGACTTTTTTTGCCATCGCGCTTTTTTTTTTTTTCATTTTCTTTTTTTCTTCCAAAACTCAAAAAAGTGATTTTATTAACTTTTATTTCTCAAATGGATTTTGAAAAAGCTAAAAAATAATAACTTCTATAATTTTTGTATGTATACAATTAATGTCAATAAAATAATACTTAAATCGTTCTTTATGTATGACTTTTTCTATTGTTTTGGATTGTCACGTAAAATGACCAAAAGGGAGCCACCATTTTGTTTTTGACATGTACAGGCAAAACTACGAAGTAAAAACTGCATAACTACTATTTCAACCTTTCACTGTTATGCTGCAACATCGTATAGAGCAGAAGTTGAGGGGGGGCCGCTTTTGAACGCTTTCCTCTATATTTATTCTCACAGGACTTTTTAGAATAATATGGAGGAGAGAAAGTTCCTTCGGATCTTTCGGAACTTCCAGCTTCAGCCATTTTTATCCTATCCTTTCCTTAAAAGGTCAACTCATAACATCATAAGTCAGTTGTGCGCAGGTGCGGAGTACTTTTTTTTTTTAGGTATATTTAATTACGTTTGCAAAAAAAGATCCCTTAGTTACGTTAGTGTCTTTACCGATATAGTAAGACGGACTAGAGGAAACTCAGTTTGTTTTTTTTTGCAGTCAGTGAGTGTTCAGATTTCATCCTAAGATATTGTCAAGGAGTTTGCGTTGTTTTTCGAATTTTTGGTTAATTTTAACCAGTCACAAATAAGGCGGGTTATACGGCATAGAACATTGTTTATTGCAATTACCATCTCTATCATTCTTTGTTGAACCGAAAATGTAGTCTTTCGAAATGAATTTGATCACCCATGCTAGTTAATAGTATCGTGCTCCTTCGAGTGTTAGTCCACTATTATTAATATGTCCAAAGTTTTCAAGAAAACCACGACCACATTAACTCCCCACGACGATACAATGGAAGTCACGAGTTCATTTTTTCCTCCAAATTCTCTCCAAAATCTCCGTTGGTGCAATATAATTAAAGCGACGTTCATTAAAATACAATCATCGAAAGTCAAATTTTGTTAGTTCTGCGCCCACTGAAGACGTGCTTTATGGTTGCAGATATCAAAAGTGTACTGACAGGTCGCCTGCTGTTGTAACATGACCGTAAGCTTTAATATAATACATTCGATACATTGAAAGCCGGCATGATTTTGTTCTTGGTTATTTGACGGGATGCACTATTGTCCTGTATCGATGAAACGTTTAAGCCATCAGATCTGCGCGCTATCCGGAGCTTTCGTTCCCAAGGTCTTCTGTACACATTACAATTACTACGTTTTAAAATGACACAGATACAGAAGTTTTGCTTATACTTGCACCAGCTATCATTCAACATTTCAAGTTTGAACATTCAACCCGTTATACATTCTATCTGCGAAAACAATTGGAATATCTTCAGATAGCCACAGCGCTCTGATATCAATAACTCTCATAATGAAGTCTACTTGGCTATAATAAAGTGGGCTGCGCCGTATAAAAGTGACCTTTTTGGTTTGGCGATACAGCGTGCCCTTTAACAAATTTCTGCAAATGACAAGAATTTTCAATGGTAATGGGTCATTTGGTATTCAATGGCAAAAGCTGAAATTATGTTTACTTTTCTTTTTCCTTTTGGATTTCTTTATTATTACGTTAGATTTGCTCTAAAAACCATAACCCATTTATAGATATGATTGTGTAGAAGCTTATAAAATTGAATAAAATTAGGGCTGAATAAAATTCAATACAAAATATAAAACGGCTTATAAAATATTAAAAGCAAACGACATGTCGAAATATTGAATTATAGGTGAATTAGAAGTTGCCGTTTCTTTCACTTCACCAACCATTTCATTAAGAAACATGAAAAATAGGTATTCAAATAAAGGATCACCATTAAGAAATAAAGCAGAGCACTATTTATAAATCTTCATTTCACTCTTTTCGTAAATGTTCACATAAAATGTATTTATTGCAAATGAAATTTTCTTCTGGAATATCCTAATTTCGTTTGTATCTGTGAAACAGGTGCCAATAAAATTTCACAGTTATTGCCTTCAGCGGTTTTGTGAAATAATTATAAATTGATCAAAAATTAGGAGAGCTTTGAAATTGGCATTTTCACTTTATTCAAATGCAGATTATATTAAATTACGTATGAACATTTAGATTGTTCATATTTTTTTATTATAATATTGACGCAAACGCTTCAGGTTCCACCACGAGTTATATCCTCGGATGTCACACTTGATCACGCCTGTCATACTGATGAGCCTGACGAGCTAAATTTCCCCTCGATGAGGGGCGCACACCGAGTTGTGTGATATCAACCAATAAAACATGAAACACTATGAGGTGATACAACTGCACCCATCAGGTGTAAGAATGTGCCAGGAGTGTTTTAGTGCTTACCTTGTAAATCTGCTACAGCTTTGCCATTTTTTTATTTCTCTATATCAGTTTTTGGAAGGATATTCAGCCTGATCTCCCCTTTTATCCAGGGGGATTAGCTGTTTGGGATGAAAGGATGATGGTGAAAATAGACAAACACAAACATCATGCCCTCGGCGGGATTCGAACCCGCAACTCGCTGGTTTCGAGAGCAGCAAGACCTGTGCCTCAACGCTCTCGGCCACTGAGCCGGCCTATAGCAGTTTTTCTGATCTTTCTTTCTTTTTATTTTTATCTCACGGTACACTTGAACCTACAATTAAATTTCCTCGTTTTGTTTAAATTATGATGATAAAAAAAAAAGAGTACTTTTTACGAGGCATGTTTTTTAAGTAAGTACCGTTTTGGAATTAAAAAAAGACGTGCAAAGATATCGCAATAATTTTATTTTTACATGAAACCCTGTACCTTAATCTACTTTTCTACATAATTTCCGTGAATATTGAGGCACTTGTCATAACGTGGCACCAGTTTTTGAATACCCTCCTCATAAAATTCTGCCGCCTAACTTGTTAACCACTGTATCACAAATGTTTTGACTTCGTTATCGTCTTGAAGACGCTGACCACCCAGGTGTTTCTTCAAGTGCAGGAACAAATGGTAGTCGCAGGGCGCCAGATCAGGGCTGTATGGAGGATGATGTAGAGTTTCCCATTTAAAAGATTTGATGAGATCTTTGGTCCGATTAGCCACATGTGGACGGGCATTGTCATGCAGCAAAACGATACCCTTACTCAACTTGCCACGTCTTTTGTTCTGGATTGCACGACGCAGATTGTTCAATGTCTCACAATAAGACGCTGCATTGATTGTCTCGTTACGAGGCAGAAACTCCACTAGCAATACTCCTTTTCTGTCCCAAAAAACTGTGCACATGATTTTCCGGGCAGAAATTGTTTGCTTAAACTTCACTTTTTTGGGTGATGATGAATGTCGCCATTCCATGGATTGTTGTTTCGATTCTGGTGTGACGTAGGCCACCCATGTTTCGTCACCAGTAACAATTTGGTCTAAAAAATCTTCACCTTCATTGTGGTACCGCTCAAGGAAAGTCAATGCACTGCCTAAACGTTGGGTTTTGTGCAAATCCGTCAACATTTTTGGAACCCAACGTGAACACAATTTCCGGTAATTCAAGTTCTCGGTCACAATGCGATACAAAACACTACGAGAATATTGAGGAAAGCAGTCGCACAATGATGAAATTGTAAAGCGTCTGTTTTCTCTCACCTTTTCGTCCACTTTCTGCACCAAATCTTCATTAACGACCGAAGGACGCCCACTCCGTTCTTCATCATGCACATTTGTGCGGCCATCTTTAAATGCTCTCACCCATTTCCTTACCATTCCATCACTCATAATGTTTTGTCCGTACACTTCACAGATCTCACGATGAATATCGATCGGTTTTACGCCTTTAGCACTAAGAAATCGTATAACAGCCCGTACTTCACAATCGGCGGGACTCACGATTGTCGGAGACATCTTAAACACTCAGTAAACAACGTATACAATGAAGAATCAGACTGTAATGGCGTCAGTGCGTAGACAAGAGATGTAGTTAACTAGCGCGCATGCGCGGAACGCCGACCGTAGCGCTGCGGCGGCGGAATCGCAAAACGGTACTTACTTAAAAAACATGCCTCGTATCTTTCGGCACGCCGGCTGAAAATCGCTGCTCTACATCATTATTCCCCAAATTGTCGCTCACATGCATGGATTGGCACGGCAGTTATCCAGGACTGTTGGTCGCATTTTTTTTATCTGTAGTATTTTGTCGGTATCCCGTGAAAATTAATAAAATTCATTAAGAAGTTTGACTTATAATATTAAGAAAAAATTTTTAGTAGTAATCATTAAATAATATTGAAAATATTTGGAACATATTGTGTATTTTGTCTTGATAAGGGACTATATTTCTTTTTGACAGCAAAAAAGACCATAAAAGGAAAAAAGAGAAAATCTTTTTAAATTTATTTCTCATGGTTATTATCACAAGAGCTTCTTACATACAAAAATGAATAATTAAATAAATAAATTAAATGAATGAAATAATTATACACAAGTGCCGACGTCACAAACACAGTAATTGCAGTCACAGCCACCGTGGCTCGATTGATCACAGTTTATGAAGTAGCAAGGAAAGCAAAAAAAGGGCAAACAGAAGATTTCAAAGAATTCTCCTTCATTCGTGCAACAGCGACAACAACTCTCTTTATCATTCCTGAAAAAATAAAATTTAAAGAACGTTCATAATTTAAATTGCATAGGGGTTTTTTTAAACACATATAACAAAATCCAGCATCAAATGCCAATTTTCATAACGTATAAACAAATAAAAAGTTTTTAACGAGGTGTCTATTAAGATATTTGAAATTTAAAGATTTAAACTATTCAATCATCTCTGTAGTTGGCGGTTGTTGAAGAGTCATTTTTCTTGATTGGTTTGTTAAAAAAAACAGACGTGTTAAAAAACAAGAATTATTTACGAGCACCGAAAACCTACCAATTTGCTTTAATAATATATGTGATTATGTTTTATTTTATGATAGTTTTTATTGTAGTTTTGTTATATATATCAATTTCTGCCTTTTGATTTTTTTTTTATTTTTTATTTTAAAAATTGTTAATTAAAATAATTCGCCTATGTTGCATTTTAGATGGATTCAGTGAGGATTATTTACGAACACCCGAGAATATCCAATAAATTTTTAAATTTGCTTTTAACAAGACAAAGGGTCACACACTGTGTTGATCACTTATTAAATATTTAATGCGTTAAGTTAAATACGGTGCATTAAATTCTTTGTGTGGACAAGAGGTGTTTTTTCTTTCTTCATTACAACTATCCACTGTTATTTGGTATTTCATCTATCGTATGAATATAAACGAAGATGTGCAAATGAGGCGAGTTATTCAGGTTCATTTAATAAAATTTTAATATCACTGGGCAAAAATGAAATTGCTTCTTAGGCGGAAATATCAATCCTGAATGCTTTAATATGCTGAACACGAATATCACATTGAATAAAGTTGATTGGCTCTCGTTGCAGGAATATTGACGTATCGTCCGTTTGTAGGTGCTATTGGAGAGGATTAACTACAGAAAGTAAGGCTGGTAGATCTGTGCTGACCTGAAGTTAGTGTCTCTGTAGATGGGTTTGCAGCAGGGGTATACAAAGTACTGCTGTTTTCTTTGTCTATGGGACGGCAGAGTAATCGATTTTTTCTACATCAAGAAAAATTGCCCTTTGAGAGCATTTATTAAACCTAGAGGAACGAATGTACAGCAGCCATCATTGGCAGAACTACACAAAATCATCATTCCTCCGTTACACATCATGCTCGGCCTCATTAAAAACTTGATAAAAGGCTATGGATAAAAACGGACCAGCATTCAAGTACATATTACTAAGAAACTGTATCCAATTCAGCTCTTTCTTAATCATAATCATATTCGGCACATTGAATTCATTAAGAAAATGACTCGGGAACGTGAACTTTTTGAAATTTTGTTGCTCAGTATTTTTTATTAATCAAAAGAATTATCCTTCCAAGTAGTATAATTTAGAAATTTCGTTTACAAAAATATTAAAAAAAAATCCTCAATGTTTTAGTTCAATTACAGTGATTCAATAACTGTCCATTTCCTGCCATACACAAGACACCATATCAGGGTCTATGATTTCAAAGGCACTTGTGATGCGGCTTCGTATGTAGATCGCATATCTTTCGAATAAGAAGGTAACCTTCATATAATCCCCCAAAAATTAAAAGGAGTAGTGTATAACGTTCTAGATAGATAGACTTTACTTTGGTGATCACTTGCAAAGTGCCAGATCGTTGGTAGTGGGGCGACCTATCCAGCAGAAAATGCTCATTCAGATGAGGCCACATCTGTTTGTGATAATGAGGTGCTTGTTTGTAATTAAAAAGAATTTGCAAGTTTTGTGCCTTACTTTTTATCATAAGCATTACATCTACAATATATTTTTAAAAGTGTAACATTCTTTTTTGACTCACCTTATACAATTTAAGAAATTAGTTTATTTGCGGTTTAATCCGTTTAAATGTATTTCATGGATAGGCTAAGTGAATAATGGTTATGGTTAATTCGTTGGTTCAATCTTGCTCGTTATTGCAGAGTTTGAATGTGGTTTATGTGGATTTCAATATGTACATGTTAATTTAACAGTTTTATTAAAATTTAATTATCATTCTAATATTTAACTAAATTAAAGCAATTTATATGTCGTTGTTTGAATAGTTTTATTTTTCTAAGCTCTAAATTCTCGTATATTTAGTTCTGATAAAGCAGAAATAGAATTTGAGATTAAAAATATTAAATAGGTGGAAACCTCTGTTCCTCATTCAATGCAGAAGTTTCGGTGGGTTGCTTCTTAATAACTGAACTGTCCTCTAAATCTCCCATTTGTTCGTCTGCAATTAAAAATGAAGATGTAAGTGGAACGGAAATAAGTGCATCCCAAATGAAATGAATTATAAAAAATAATGAAAATAATTTATTTTAATTTTTTAGAAAGCTTAAATCTATAATTTTAAATGAGCCGATAATTAAAAGATTAGATCATCAACATGGATATCAATCCGTGAAGATGAGGTAAAGAGATTGCGTAAAACAAAAGCGGGTTCAGTCGGGTGGAACTTGACAATTTGTTACTACAAAAGCTCGAGTACTTGTAAATTTCCTATTAAGTTTTAAGAAGCGTTAGATTAGAAGCTAAATCATTTTCTCCTCTTTATTTCATTCACATTTTTTCACAAAATTCTTCTCTTATTTATTGGTATCTAATTTTCAATTTTTTTCACCAGTTTTACATTTAAGTGACCAATTCATCCGAATTTGTACAAAGTTTTAATTCATGGCCCTGCTCAGAGTAGTTTTTAATGACAAATATAATCTAATCATAAATTTCATAGACATAAAGCAAATAAAAATCAGATTCCTGAAACTGATATTTTTTCTACAGAGTTCAAAGTCTTTTATTGAATAGCCTACTGCATTCCAAGTACTTGAAGAGTGACGTCACAATTGTCAATCGCTGTTATTTGTATTATTTGCAGATTCTGATTATCTGATACTGACGGCTAGCACAAATTATAACAAATGCCAAGCTCAGGAAGAATAGAAGTCATTGAATAGGGATCACGTGATTTGCCGAACTCACTCAAAGGCACTCCCACAAAGGAACGAAATAAAGTTTTTTTTTAATACGAACAAAAAGAGCCAGAGTGAAATTAACAAAGCTTTGAAAAAGTTCTAAAGTCAAGTCAAAACTCATTCAACTTACATATGGAGTTATTATTTTAGAAGGCAAACTACCGTACAATCATCTCATGATTTTATAGGTTTGGTGTTGCTTTTCTCGGAGCAACGGACGAAGAAGATTGAGAAGAGAGTCAATTTGAATCTCGCCTTAGCGTGGACACAGCCATGTTAGTGAGGGATGAAGGTTATCAACGTCATCACCTAGAGACTTCTTTTAAAGAACGCAAGGAATCCTGGGAGTGGAGAAAGTGACCTCCTCAGTTTCTAAATTCTGAAGAAACAACACAAGCAGAGAGTGCTCGTAGACGCTTTTCTCTCCTGGTCCCTCCTTTTTTTATATATAAAACAACATGAGTGTATCCCTGTTACATAAAATGCAGACAATGAGCGCAAATTAAACCAAAGCTATTTATATCAACGACAACATCTTCTCCGGTTACTTAAATTGATTTATGTAATGTTTTCTTTACTTTCCTTTAATTTCATTGTAGAGATGACGAACAATTTAATTATTCTTGCGCTCTCAGATTCACGTGAACTCTTCCACATTTATTTAGCCTGTTAACTAATTCCAAAAATAAAAGTTTTAAGTCTATTTCAGATTGAAGATGGGATCTCTGTAGTTTTTTAACAGAAGTCTACATTATTAATTAATAATGAATATTTTATATAAAAATGTTAGTTATGATAAATGGTGTTCAATTAATATCAATTTTTAGCTAACACTCTATCTATTCTCATTAGTTTTAGAATAAAGCCATCTATATATGAACCGTAATCGCTAGCATTTTCGTTTTGACTAAAATGCATCACTCATTATTTTTACGCATAATCTTTGAACTATGAACTTTTTTTTATTATAGTTTATCTAAACGAATTTGTACCTAATATTATTTATTATCAGGTCATATGAGGAGCTCAGAACTAGAGGGGCGTAAGTGACAAAAAGTAAATTTTGCTTCAACGCTGAAAAGACGAAGATATACGCTAGTTTTGACATTATTAAAACATGTAATAAGTTCGATTTCCTTTGCCATGGCACTCAACAGAGAGAAAATATGGCTCTACAATGATGCAATTTGCTTGCTTAGCCCCTCTCGTTCTGAGCTCCTCATACTGTGTATTTACTATTTGTTTATCGGCCATCACGAAATTACCTCACCTAAACAATTTTAATTGTACTTTCTGGTCAAATATGGGGAAAGATCGGAAAAAATATTGAAAAATAAATTGGGCCTATTTAACCTGATATAATTATATTGTAATCTAACATAACATATTTTTTTGTAAATGAAAACTATTGTCCAGAATTAGTGTTATTTTCATTATTTACGAATTTACTGTACATCAGTACTACCATGTTATTTACTCCTGGTATTACGAAATTAAATACTCCTTTCACAAAATTACTATACTACCAAAGCAATGTAAGTAGAAATAAATAACTCTTTCGTCACAACAATGAGAAATAAGAAAATACAACCTTGGTTTATTTCTTATTATTGTGGCGAAAGAGTTATTTATTTCTACATACATTACTATTATCCACATAAGTTTTAATGTTTACTTTACCAAAGCAATGCCTTAAACAAGCTTAATTTAACAGAATAGTTCGAAGCTTAATTTAACTGCTTTTGCTTTGAGTAAGTATGAATCGATAAATCTTACATGTCACAAAAATAAGTTACTAATGTTAAACTCGATTATATTAATTACAACTTAGAGGACTCTTTCGATCAATACTCATTCAGTCCATTTTATTTTGGATTGGTTTATGATCTCATCAACAAATAGGAAATATAAATTCGAGTTACTGTCATATAAAAAGAAAACATTTATAATTAATATATTTCAGATTGAAGCGTGGTATCATATAAAAATTTATGAATGTGATGATAAATTGCCATGTTGCAATTTCACCGTATTAGGTTAATATATTTCTTCTAAAAATCATATCAATTTAAAATGTTATTTTTATTCTCAACTCTATTCTTGGATATTGTTAATACACCTCTTCATATAAACTTTGATAATCGTAAATTACATCAAAGAAAAGAGGGAAAACGGATCATCTTCGATAACCCAAATAATATGAAAAATCTAACTTTATCACGGATATATCTCCCTGTATCCAAAACAATTATTAACATTTTGTTCCATGAAAATTAGAAAAAAAAAATAAAACCAAATCTTAAATGAAGAACAAAAGCCTTGCACTTTATCGATCTTGATAATCAAATCAATAACTTTAATGTCATAGTAATAAAGTGATTATAGTGAAATTATATGCTACGTTAATTTCCAAATGATCAAGAGCCATCTATCGGAAGATTCTGTGTTTTTCCTAATAAATTTTCAGCTGTATTAGAAGCTACATGTCTAATACGTATAATGAATATTTAAACATGGGACGAATCACAACAATATTCACTCAAGCGAACAGGCTTATTCATTAAAAATATTGAACAGGTTTTCCAACACTTATTGAAATAGGAGGAATTAATCAACTGAGACAAACTGTTGCAAACTAATGAGCTTTGAAAATTAATGAAAATGTTCGTCAAGGCGCAGCTTGCAAGATTCAATGAATATTTAATTGGTGTAATCCTAATAAATGCAAATAAAACTCAGCGAAATGTTTAATTGTTATCCTGCTTTGAAAGTTTTAGCTTCATAATGAAAGCCACGACTCTTGAAATTTTACATTTTGCATTAATTATTAGTGAAATGACTGTTCCCATAAGAGTTAAAGCAGAAGATAAATGAAAATATTTTGTTTATTAGATAAATTACAATATTTCTCATTACCTGTCACGGTTTTCATTCATTTAGTAGGTTCGGTCTCTGTTTCAAAGTTTCAATCATTACTTCTCTTTTCCTCTGCTCAGATAAACGTTTTGCTTTGCTCAACTTCTAATGAAGCGCTGGTAAATGAACTTGTATTCATTTTTTATTATTTATAAAGAAATAGTAGATGATTAAATGCTATTTCTTTTAAATGAATGGAGAAGTACCATAAGACGGTTATTTCGTTCTTAGCAAAACGGTGAAGCCAAATAAGTTGATTCATTTCTTACTATTTCCAATAAATAAAACGATGACTATTTTCCTAAGAAGACCGGGATTTTAAAAAGTTTTAAAATATAGTTAACTGCATCGGTTTGCTTGCTGTGCTATTGCCTGAATCTACAGAAGCAATTTCATTCCCAGTATAAAATTTAAAGCTTACAGTTCACTTATAATTTTTTACAGCATAAGTGCAGTACCATTTTTGTTACTGCATTTCACAGGAAGTCCATAGCGTTGTTACTTTTAATTTTGTACTAAATTTGATCAGATTATTTTGAAATATGTGACGATGCCAATAGAAACATAGCCTGGAGGGGACAATCTTCTTTTGAGATAATGATAATATAAACATTGTCATAGCCTGCAGACGGAAATGAGAGATAAGACAATGTGCAATGTTGTGGTAAGAAGTTTAGCATATATGAGAAAATGGAGATAATGCTCCAAGCATAAAGTAATGATATTATCAGAAAAAAGGAAGAACAAATTCCTATTTGGAAGAAAAAAAGGAAAAAAAAGATGGAAGGAAAAATCCAGGTTGTGGAATTTTTCCTCCATTTTTTCTGATAATATTTTTTCCATTAGCATGTATGCTTGTATTTGCAACAGATCTGATCATATCCAAGGAAAAAAGTGATGCTTATTGCATTCTGTAACATCCACGGTGCACGATTTGGTGCACTGCGAGGTTGTATAATCTGGACGGACTGTTATTCGCCAGTTCTATATGTTAAGTTTTGTAAAAGTTATGGAATACAGTTCTGAAAAATGGTGCTACGGTGGTAGGGAGAGTGGTTTCTGCCACACATTAGACTCTATGAAAGGCACCTATTAGACACCAAGCTAAGAATGTTTTGTAATTAAGAGCATGTTTAATAATACTAACTTCACTTATCGTAACGACCGAATCAGGTGACAAAGCCACTTTCTGCTGCTTTTGGTCGTAAAGAATCATTGGTAAAAAATGATTATTTAAAAAAAATAAAACAATTAAAACAAAAGCTTCACAAACTAAAACAGATACTTTACTCATACTTTTCTTTCAAATAAAAGATTTCACTTGAATTATAGAATTGAGAAAATTATAATTTTAAATAATATAACAACACTAGTTGCTTGTATTGAATTCTATTGAGTTATTAATGTTATCGTATGATCGTAAGTTTATATAAAATCTTTCGAGTTTCATTAAAGAAACATACACTAAACAGCAGAGGATGCCAGAAGAGGATGCCTTAGATGTTTTTTCTGAAAATCCATGATGCCTAATTCGAATAACTTCGAATAAAGCTGCTCCTACTAAATGTTGGTCATTTGCGGTCAGAGTTTTGAGCGAATTCCGAGGCTTTTAGACCAAATCCGTCTGTTGCTGGAAGTTGCGGTAGAAGCTTTTAGAACAGCTTTCAGCGCGTTTGTTCAAGAAATCGAACCTCTGGATCGTGGCAATCAGCACTATTTGAGAGGCCTTAAGGCAGTGTGTTCAAATACCCTGAGGAAAGCTTAACCTAATATGACTGCCCAAGAACAAAAATCTTACAGTCTAAGTTAGGTGTAATGAACAGTGCATTCGCCTTTGAGAATAACTATTGTTATCTTGAATGTTTGGTGTTACATTGCTAGTAAAATATTAAAAATAAAATTGGTAGACTTGTAAATTGATTAAATCATTAGAAAATTTTCCTTTTGTTCAAAGATATGTCTAAATTTCTTACTATATTCTCTTCTGATAACGTGCTTCAAATACCCAGGAGCCTGAGAAGTATATAGAATAAACATATATCGATCTGTTACAAGAATTTCTCTTTTTCTTGTATTAAAAGTTTATAATTTTTTTTTTATCAAACTCATTTTTTCTTGCCTTATTTTATGCAATTTAGTTGTCAACACTGTCTTTAAAACATGATTTTATTAAGCAATTGAAATTAAGTGATTACAAATTGTAGAATAAATAATATTTCACATAGCAAAATATAATCAAAACAGGTAAAACATTATATAATATCCAAAATAAAATTTAAAAATTTATAAATACATAATTGCCATTAGCAGATCATTAATGTTGCGTTTTAAATTGATAAGATTAGCAAGCGAAACTTTTTTTCTTCTAGCAATTTTAACAATGACATGAGCGAAAAATTTATTTCTAACAAGAAAACTTTAAAGATTTCTGTTATAAAAAACTGATTTCGTACTGTAAAGATTTTCTAATATGAAATCACAACAAGGGTAATGAGCATCATAGTAAATATTAAAAGTTTGTGAGCATAATGAAATTTAGCCATCAACTCATAAGTTTGTGGTTCATTTTAGACATGAAGATATTTTAAAATACTGTCCGAACTATAAAAGTACTCACAAAAATGCAAAGGCATTAATTTAGGCTTAATAACTTATTCTTGTTAGAAGGAAAAACAGTAAACAGCAATATAATTATTATATTTTATACCGTAAAGAATATTTTAAAAAAAATCTTTTTATAAAAATCTTATCAAAGAAAAATATGTTTATTTGTTTAATTTTTTAAAAATCTGATTATATAATTTTTATAATTGCATTTTTCTGATGTTTAAGTACGGATTTGTTTTACCACAAATTTATATTTTTAAAATATTTTATAATGTAACTTCACATACTCTGAATTAGATTTATGTTTTTAAAAGAGTAAAAAATATCAATAATGAGCAAACTTTGATGAACATGGAGAATAATATCGTTACTTTGTGGACTTATAAACAACTCACGTTCATAGAAATACCGTGTGTTTCAAAAGTTCCCGAACGCAGGAGAAGACTTTCCCTGCATAACGTTAGGGCTGGTGGACAGGAGCCACTGTCTCTCAACCTCTTGTTTTCAATTAATGGATGCGCCCAGTCTTAACGAATCCCGCTATTTATTTTACATAAATGGAAATACGCGAATATAAGAGTGAAATAAAAGGTTAAAATGAAAAATAGAAGTTTTATTTATAAAACCTAAGGTATACGGTATTAAGCTTATAACGGTACAGTAACAGTTTAAAAAGCGTTTATTGTGTGAAAACAAACAAATGAAATACAGTATGCAAGAACGAGCAGAGATGGTTCTGCTGTCATAGGTTAGGCTTCCCCTACATACAGAAGGGGCAGTTCGGGAGCTTTTGAAACACACAGTATAATGAGCTTAAAGTGATCACGATTTTATAATTTAAGGGATAATTTCGAACACCTTTATATATATTCCAAAACATAGGGAGAATGTTATAGCCAGTTAAGGGAAAAATGTGTGAGCCTCTAAAGGTGAGGATGTTAAAACACGAACATGCAAACCATTAGATTTTTTGTACACGAAAAATAGTAGTGAAATTTTTATAAAATTTATATTAAAATTTAAATAAATACACGTTTATAATAACACGGTCATACAAGAGAGCTTTTTTACAATAGTTAACGAAAACTAGGGCTTTGATTCCAAGAAGGGAACATGATTTGAAGATCTCAAACACAGATTCATTAAAAAGAACGATAATAATTCATGATAGATTCACAAAATATCTATGTTGAGGAGATCGCGGGTGTTGGTCTTCTTAAACACTGGATGGAAATAGAACTAGATTTTGGTACCCATTTGGAGTTGTATTCCACATGGCGACTCCTAAGGAAATGCAGAGATCTTAAATTTAGTTAGATGCCAACAGTTTCAATCTTATTGTCAAGTCATTTGAAAAGACACATGCAACAGCAGACAAACGGCACGCATTCGACAATAGTGGCTGAGCACATAGAGCAACAGGCCTCACAGTCCGTCATGCACGATGACTTCTTCTTCTCTTCCTGTTTTTTCATTCCGTCCGGATGGCTATCACCAACACCTTCTCTGTAGAAATAGAAAAGAACCGTTTTATAAATTTAAAGATCGTCTCGTGATTCGCCTTCCCTAATGCCTACAGTTCCAGAGAGGAGGACTATTCATTTATCAATACGTAATAACTTACATTAACTGATCAATTTAATAGGAAAATCCCACCTCGAAAGAGCGTGAATGTAAATGTTTATGGAATGACGCCCTGAGATGGAATTTATGCAATGATAATAGACCTGCATGGTCACTATGGATGGATTCGTTCCATGGATTTGAACTGGATTAGCATTTACCAAAAGCCTATTGTTCTACGTATCACACTGACTTGGATATATACCCAGTGGCGTAGTCAGAAATTCCTCTAAAGGTGAGGTGGGGGTACTTTTCTTGCTAGCAGCCCATTAGCCCATCCCCCCTTCCCTTGGCTAGGCCCCTGATTATAACGAATGGTTTAAGACAGAAAACTCCACACGAAACCACATAGTGGGCAAAAAAGACTGGTTTATGATAGGAGTCACGGAAAGTTTTTAAATTCGTAAGCTGTAGGGCTGCTGTAAAGCAAATAGCAACAGTTATCAATGATGGTGTATAAAGGAACATCTCAAAGCAAGTAGCATGGCGTTGCTTCACTCAGATGACTATTCGAATACCACTGCTTCTGAGAAGACTAAACAAGAACGTTTTCTATCGGTCAAGAATGACTGTCATCGAACCAGATGAATCAAAATTTCTGTTGCGCCGTCAAATGGGACGATCAGGATCAAATGCGAAATGGTAATAACAATATTATGGTTGGGGAATCACTTCCTGAAATGTGTTCTTATTGTTTTAGTTCACCCTGTATATAGATGCACCATGCCATAAACATGAATTTCTCACAGAAAAGCTCATGGAACATCACACAGAATATCACGTTGCTACAATAACCTACCGAATCACCCGATCTGGTCCTACAGCACATGGGCAGATGGGAGGAGCTGGAGAGAGCTGTTGGCACCATCGAATCGAAAGGATTTTGTGATGCGCTTGTAATGGCATGGGAGCGACTTTTACCAGAATGTTTCCAATACCTTATGAAGTCAATGGACGATACCAAGTTGTTAGACGTAAAGGGAAATCTGTATATTACTATCGAAGGGTTCCTATTAAATTGATAAGTCAGCGTATATTACTAAGTGACCGTAATTAAAATATCCCTATTCACTTTTCAGGCATGCGGAAGAGATTCTTGTGATGGTGAGGGTTGCCTTTTTTTTTTCACTCGTAGCAGTTATGATGAGTATGCAAATGCATTTGTTTTTCAATGAAAATTCCTCCGCAGGTCAGAGTATAAAATGTGGTTGCGGTTTAGATTTCTAAATGTCTCTCCATACAGCAAATCCGTAGACTATTTTAATTTATGATCACTTATGGTAATGTCTATTCATCCGAATATGATCAAAACTCTCTTACGTAAATTTGATTTGAATTATGTCCACTCTCTTTGCTACGAAAAATGTCATTCGGAACCCCAAATCTAAAATTAGATTCATTAACAAATTACGTTACATGCTATAAACTTTTTGCTTGGCAGGTGAGGATGAGATGATACTGGTCTTTTCAGACTGAGGGTCGGCCTTCGGTTGCTTGTTAATAACATCTTCGAAGTGAACGGTTTTGCTACCTTCTTCCATGTTGAGCTCATTCTCCGTCCCGTGATTGGGCTACAAATTTAATGAAAAAGAATAAAAAAATATATTTTTATTAAAATATTCAAATATTGTTCTAGTGATATTTTATCCAAAATTTCAGTTTCAAGTAATTTGAGATATGTTCATTTGATAAAGTTTATTTACGCACGAAGTGTTATTGCATAGTGCAGACCCAACACCGTTTCAAAGGCTATAGAAATTCGACTACACGAAATTATTTCAGCAGATTTTTGTCAAACGCAGAAAAATCAGTAATTTTTTTTTGGTTGGCATAAATACAATAAGAGCTCAGTTATTACAATTCAAATATTTATACCTACAATAACCTATAGGCTCTCTAAGGTCTTAATTACTATTCAGAAATAAGTCAAGTTTCTGCAATTTTTGTTCCCGGTATCAGTGCACCATGTTTTCTTCCCAGAGTTTCCAACTTTTTTTCCAATTGCAATACTTACGTAAAATACAGGGTGAACATAAAGTCTTTACCTGGTAAAGAAAATTAATTTAAAAAAAAACTATGTCTGATAGATGCATCGTTTTTTGTTTTTTTTTTGTATTATGATCTCTCTCCATCCCAAAAAGTTTTTAAACTGCTGGTAAGACAGGAGCCGAAGCGATGTAGGTGGCGCTAACATCGGTCATATTGAAAATGGCGTCAATGAGAGAGAAAGCTGAATGCGTTCAGAGTATCAACCATGGGTAATTTATCAATTAGGACGGTGCTCCGCTACATTGGGCTTTATCAGTTCGTGAATTCCTCGATTCAACGTTTCCCAATCGATGTTTGTAAGAGATGGTCCTACAGCATGGTCTCCAGATATAACACCCTGTAACACACAAGACATGACATATTCCTTAAAGTGGGGATATGTTAAGTGGGGATATGCACCTAATTTTTTAAATGCTTGGTCTCCGATGTGAACACATTCCAGGCAAGAATAACGGTAACAGGCGATACTGATGGTAACAGAATACATGTCGACGAATACAAGGCGAGAAATTAAAAATGGTCTAGATGTTCTCAGAGCTACGAAATGCGCAGATGTTGATGAAGTGTACTAACGATGTTAAGAAAAACGTTTTCAGATGAAGATCATAATACATCTATCAGACATACACAGTGTATGTATCTATCAGACATAATTTTCTTTAATTAATTTCCTTTATTAGGTAAACACTTTATGTTCACCCTGTAAAACTCCGATTCTTTGTCAATATGTTTTCAAAAATTTCCGGATTTTCATTCTAACTTCGCCTCAGACCATCAATAGACTTGACTTAATTTGTAATTATGTTTTTCCTTAAAAACTTTGTTATAAACCTTTGATCGAAACTGAATTGATCGTAGGAAGGAAGAAAGTAGGAAACAGGAAATGAGTTGCAATGTTCCTCAGTATTTTATGTTGAATAATCCTCAAAAAGACCTAAAAAAAACAATGGTGTCTGGTGCAAAATTAGAGTCACCTCTCTGTTCCCTTAAGCAAATAGGCATTTAATATAAGGCAAATAAATAGATGAATTGCCAGTGCGTAAAGGGGCCTTTTGTACATAAAAATCAAAAATATATTAGAAGTTAAGTTTTTAGTAAGTTAAAATTAAGTTGCCATTTTTTATTAGCCTTAAAAAATTACAATGCGGAAACAAATTAAATTATATAGAGGGAAATTAAATTCTATTTTTAAGGAAAAATATCATAAATAATATTTTCGAGCGTAATAATAAAATGAAAGCAAATTATTGTAAAATCTTGTTTTTATATTTAGGAATACCTACTTAATATCGCGAAGTTCTTCATTGGCAGGAGTTATCAAAAAGTTATATAATAATCGTTATACCATGTTAAATAGATGCTTCTTAAAATACCAGTTAATAAATTGGAGACACGCGTAGCTTACTTACTTACAGACGCTGATTCTTATCTCAATGATGGAATAAACGCTATAAGATTAGGTTGGCAATAAAAACTTGCATAAGTGTTTATTTGAATGTATTGACTTTTTGTGGCAAAGAAATATCGTCTCATAAGTTCAGCGATAGATTAAAGTTGATAAAAGCATGAGGCATATCAAATTTTGACTTCTCGAAATACTCCTATAAATCCTTCTTAATGGTCTAATAACGTCAAATGGTTTTTTCATGAAAGTCTGTGAATTTCCAAATCCTCCATAAGCACAGTGGCCTCTTGACGAATCTCTGACAGAAGATAATAAGAGCAGATCTTTCTCAGCATGAACTAATTTTCTTTTCTTGTATAATTGCTTGTTAAAGAACTTACAAGAATCATAAGTATTCATGGAACTTATAAACCAGAAACAATCTTTATATTGTGTATCATAATGATTAATAACTTATACAAATTAAACCCTGTACTGTATTAATATTTATTTTCTTAGTGACAATAGATTCGAATTAAGCAAATTTTCGGAAGATAACGGTTATTCCGCTAACACGTTGCTTTTATAAGAATCTTTTTAATGATTACGACATTGAAAATTGAATATAACTTTTGGCTTTCAAACCTACAATTTCGAATATAAAGCACACCTTTTATACTTTATTTCATGACCTTGCTAGCTTTCCTCCATTCTATCAACACGTGGAGAATACTGCCTATGAAATTCGTCTCTTGCCAACTGTTATTTCCGGGGAAGAACCGAATCAACCAAGTGGAATTCCGCTTTTACTGTTTCATGTATTTAAAAGAATACAAAAGACAGAATTCTTTTGAAGTCATAAAAGTCGAAAATGAAACCGGATATCCTAAAGAATTTAGATCCATCTATTCTTAAGTCGGTGAATTTGGCGTGAATTAAGAATCGAAACCAATTGGTTTACCTTTCTCCAACGCAGAACGAAATGGGGAAGGGAGCAGATATTCCAATATACAGTACAATTATTCAGCTGCTGATTTTAAAATGCAACTTTTTATCTTTTTCTATTAAGTACGTTTGATTTCGTCTGCTTTAAAACTAATTTGCAGCAATTATCAAATATGTAATTTTAAATGATGTAGCATTATCATTTTGTGTTCAGTTCACCGCACTTTGACGTTTCATTAAAAATAAAAGGTTGGAAGGTTTAAGCATTAATTTCTAATTAAGTAAAGTTTCAGGCTAGCGGTGGTTTCGTTCTAATTAGGAATCACATACGAAGAACATTCCGTAATAGTAAATACATGAAAACCTTTGAGAATTTCTTATATTTTATTCAATATTTTAATTCCTTTGTACTTTATGAGCGAGTGTGAAAGAAAAAAAAACTCACCATATTCAGAATATTGAATTAATTGGAGTAAGTGCAAAAATAAATTATTTAAATGTGAACCCATTCCTCTACTTTGTTACATATGTAAGTGAATGTAAATTTTCAAAAAAAAGGAAGTTAGTGAACACTAAAGTTGAAGTCGATCATAAAAGATTATTATGCTGGATGCTAAATTAATTATGCATACAAAATAAATATAACCACACTATATTATGTTAATAAATTAAGTCGGTTTGTATTTAAACAGGGCATATTACTAGTATTATCGTAATAAATTTATCAATAACAATATATTTCTGATCATCATCAAATATAACAAAAAATGTCGATTGCCGAAAGAGGAAACGTTGTATTTAGATTCAAAGAAAGAGAACGACGAAATTATTCTTCTTACCGTTATACTCTTGATGAAAATTCTAAATTTCTTTCTATATTAGGGCGTTGGAATACTTTTTTTTAAAAAAAATAAATAAATGAATAAGCCTCGGGAAGGGTGAGACTAAAATTCGCGTTCACGTGACTCGTTTGTTAATACAGCTGTGAATGTTGAAAAACGAAAGCGCCGCTCCTGCTACAAAAGGAAACAGTCGGTTGGAAAGGGAGAAAATAGCAAGCAATAAAAAAATGGTTTTGAAGTAGTGCAATATGAAAAGTAAATATTTTTAACTATTTCGAAATGTACAATGATCATCAGTGGCGAAACTATAGTCTTTTATATTTTTTATTTTTTGTTTCAATTTCGACTCCACCAATTAAAATGGATCTCCTGCTTTGGAATTGATTTTACCCACGCATTTAACATACATTTGGGGTCAGAGGTCGCCAAAAATGAGGACGACTGCACTATGTTAAGTATGACATCAATCACTCTCTGTTGAAAGCGACTTATTTTTACTGTGCATTAATATAGTTATTAATAATATAATTGTACTCGTGTTACTTGTAGATTCTGACTTACTGTAAGTTACCCGTTGGAATACAGTTTTTTATTAGTTAACCTTATTATTAAAGTCGAGTTAGTTAACCTAAATGTTATAGAGCTGCTATGAGTTTTTAAAAATTAATTAGTCTGCGTCACCCGATTACACAAAATAGAATTTGATAGAATTTGCTGGAGGTTCTGGGAGTAAGTATAAAAGAGAATAAAGTCTTAAGGAAAAAAAACTATAAAAAATTATGACCTCCTACCTTCAGTTTTTGGAGTTGGGTGTGTTTCACAGTGAAAGAAAATTCCCACAATCACAATTTATGATCTACAAACTACCGTAACGGATAACAAAATGTCACGTGTTGGCAGTTACCAATATAACTATACTGTTTATATGACAATTAGGATGCCATGCCAGTTTATCATCATGAATAATCTCCCTAATCGGTCATTAAGAATATTTAGTGCAACAATAACAATACAGGAAACTAAGTTTCATATTGGCAATACGAACAAAAAATTAACAAAATGGAGATAAGTAGTTGGATGAAATAATTTTCTAATAGTGATTTTCATTTTCTTTAAATCACTTGAATATTAAGTAGCTTGCTTTTAAACATGCATTTGATTATTTGCAGGTTTACGAGCTCAGCTGTTATGAGTCAATCGAATTATTATTGCTCATTTATGTTCTCAACATCAATTAAGTGATTCATGTTTGAAATGAGGAAAAATAGAATCTTCAGATATTAAATTTCTGAAAATAGGCGCCTGAAATAAGAGGGTCACCTCGAATCCTTTTCCTCCTCTTGATGAAGTTTCATTTTATCTTCTTCGAAACTAGAGCGATCCGATGATCGATATGCAAATTCGTCTGAACAAATTTACTGTATTTGAAATCATGATGGACAAGCGGGACTCTTTTTATAAAGATATCTATGACTTTTCTAAAGTAATGAAAATAAACGCAACTTAAAAAGGAGTTGCTCTATAAAATATTTGACCTAATAAAAGTTATTTACGCCGGAGAAAACGCAGTTTGTTTACACAAGCAATGGAAATCTTTCAAACATTACATGACGCAACAAATAGTTAAATTATGTTTAGAATTTTCAAAGGGGCTTGTGTTAATCTAATGGAAGTAAATTAAATTCATTCAACACGTGTCCAGTGATTTGGCTCATCTGCAAAGTATTCGGGTTTAACAAATTCATAAGGAATTCATTATATTTGATACTGATTTAACTCATAAGGCGGGATAGGAGACATTTTATAGAAACGCTTTAAATGCGTTTCTTTTATTTACTCTAAATACTTAATTGCATTTTACCATATATATAAGAGAGAAAATAAATGCGTCGTTTAGTCATTTCGCGTTAAGATACGTGCCCGCCCCTCTGACAATGTCAACGGACTCGCTATGGATTTTTTTGAAAATTTAATAATTTTAAAGTATAAGGCGTTTAACATATGAAGAAAGTGACTTAAATATGAAATAATCTAATTGCGGTACTGTATTTTACTAGGTTGCTATTTATTTAGTTATATATATTTCATATATCCAAGGTTATGTGTAGCTATTCACAACCATAGATACACAGACTCGTTTATGGAGACCGCTTCCCCTAATTTAACACTTTAACATGAGCTTAGTTCTAAAAGGTAAGTGGCACTTCACAATCAGAAATAACTCTTCAGGACTTACTGTATAATGCAAAAATCTTCCTTGTCATTCAACGGTGAGTGGGCCGTATGCTGTTTACATTCTCCTCGTAGCATCGATGCATTTCTGGCATTTTGGCACTGAATAAGGTTAAAAACGGCGCTTTCTCTCACCAGAAGCCGTTGCGAGTCCAAAAGCTAGCCTTGGTTCTTGGAAATCTGCGGGGTTGTTGAGTAACAATCCCCTCATAGGAATTCCATGTTATTATTTTTTATTTTATGATCCCATATTCATTACAGGATTAAATAATTTATAATCTTTTAAAGCCATTTTTCAACATAAAATAGTGCAGATTCTAAATTTCTAAGGGGTAAGAAGATCAATAATTCATCGTCACTTTTATATTCGGACTTAATTTTTTTCAGAAGAGCGTATTTCGGACCTTTATCTCATTAATATTTCCTTAGCAACTTCTAGCATTTTCATTTCCAATTTCTCCCATGAAAGCCGCCTGGATTTTCAGATATTGAAATTTCAACATAACTACTCCAGTGCAACAAGCAGATTAAACATCAATAAAATTTTCGACTATTATCCAACAAGTATATTATTGGATATTTCATTTATTTTTATCATTTTTTAATTTTATTTTATCATAATTTTTTGGTTTTTATCTTTACTTTATCAAATCAATGAATGTATCAGGAATGCAGAGTTTGTCGTGTAGGTTTTTTTCTCAATGGCAATTGTTCATTAAGATTGCTTATGCACGCCATAGGATTGTCCATAACCTGATTACGTGTTCCTGAAATTATTTTAAGTAAAAAAAAATTCTAAATCAACGTGGGTCGAATTGCAGCGGGGTTTTTTTTCAATAAAAACATAAATTCTAAAATAAAAATTTTACTACTTATTATTTTGAAATTTTGTTTCGAGAAATACAGCCCATAGTGAATGGTCACATTTGAGGTTCGAAATGACCAACAACTATATAAACTTTAAACTGAAATATTATAATGAAAATATGTTCTACGTATGGGTAATATGCATTAAGTTGCAATGACTAGCAAAGTTTTTTGTGAAATGAATATTATTTCATCCAAGTTGAATAAATTAGCGATGTTTGGTTAAACGGCAATTCGGCACGTTTTATGTATTCGTTCATTCATGTATGTACTATTTGGTCTAGCAACAGCTTCGAAGCAGACACCCACTTTTGTTGAATATAGAAAAATAGAGTATTTCTACCAGATCATGCGTGAGTGCATAAAGGGTACCGTGTGTGGGTCTGCATCGCACAAGGGCGCACCTGTTTGTTAATATCAAAAGTACCTCATTATAAAGGCCCCAAAAAATATACTTCTGCTTCAGGGCGCTTCGTACAGTACCAGCGGTACTGAATGGGTGATTGCTGCTAGATATAAATTAATACAATCTGAATAGGCATCGTGAGTACACCAAATGCACCGAATAAACCGAATAAAGTAATGCACCGACCTCCACTAAAGGGAGTCGAACACATTCGGGACCGACCTCTAACAATCCGTAATGCTTCTTCTACTGCTAAAACGCCAACTGATTACTTAGAGATTTTCGAAATTCCAACGTCTCGTACGTATAGAATCTGTAAAACCTGTTGTTTTCATATCTACACGAGATACTAAAAGGTAATTTTTTACGCTATTAGGCATTTCCAGAAATATAATGTAGATATTTTTGCTCATTGTGATATAAAAAACAACTGGGCAGAAAGTACCTATAGTAAAGAGAAAAATGGTTTCGTTGAGCTTGTAAGTTGATTCTATCTCATGAGCATTATGAATTCCGGCTACATTTACAAGGCAAAGTTAAGAATATTCCACGGAAATATCTTCCAGACGAGTGGCATTCCGTAGAAGCTGACTGTTACACAACGGAATTGAATATATAATCATTACTGAATAAGTCTAGCAATGTTGAGGTAATGGTAGATGAATGCTATATTAACTACGTTCTCGAGTATCAAATTTTACTACACAAATTGTAAAGTACGAGGGTAAGTCAATAAATAAGTCGCGACTTGGTCCCAGCAGACTTTTTTTCTTTTGCCAAAAGTGAAATCCTTCCTCAAAGGACACCACCATAGGACCCTAAGTGCCGTCAAAGAAGCTTGCACGCGCACCCTTAAGGACCTTCCGGAATCCGCCTACCAGGGAGCCTTCGAGTCGTGGAAAAGCCGCTGGCAAAAGTCTGTCGACGCTCAAGGGATGTACTTTGAAGAATTTTAAGGTTTTGTAGCAATATCTGAAATAAATCTATTTTTCCGAAACTTCCCGCTACTTTTTTATACACACCTTATAAAATCCCAAAAATGAGCGACGATTTGAAAAATCAATTAACGAAAATCGGAAGGAGATAGAAATGTACGGTTTGCTGCGTTCTGATTAAGAAACCAGGGAATTTATTCGCACCAAGTTTCAAAATTACTTACAAATTTCATAAACAAATATAGATTGCGCTGCTATTCACTACGTATTCCGTTCCGTCAGATCGGCATTCTACCCTCCAGGACAAAAGTTTGGAAATTTTTAATTATTGCAACTATTTGTATTTAAAAAAGGAAAATAATAGGAAATTGGCTAAATAAAAAAAAAATTATAAAATCGACTTTGCCATTCATTTTTACGTCTAAAATAATGTTTATTAACAAGAAAGTTAGTAATAAATTAATTAAACAAATAAAAAAGTAAATTATGACAGAGACAAAAGCTTGGAAATTCAATTAAATAGGGACAAAAGTTTGGAAATTTGCAATTAAAAATATTTAAATTGTTTAAGATTATTAAGTTACTATTCTAAAAATGTGATTAGATCATTGTTGCATCTATTAGCATTATTATCTCACTTTTATGAAAGGCTTAGGAGATAAAAATAAACGTTATAATAATAACATGCCACAACCGCACAAACTGAAAAACATATCCGAGATTTGATTATTAAAAAGTGGAAAGATAATGAAAAGCACGTGGACAAAATCATTAAAAAATACAAAGAACTTGGAACGACCAATGTTAGTTGGAAGAAAACGCGTTACAACCAGTGGCGGCTCGTCCATAGGCACTGTGGCACTGCAGCACCCCCAGTTTCACTTTCAAAGAAAATTTAATATAATGTGTCTTTGTTTTCTTTAATACTATTCTTATACATGTACAGTAAAACCCCGTTACAACGTACCTCACTTTAACGTACATTTCAGAATAACGTACAAATTTCAAATCCCCGTCCCAAACGTAGGTATTTTAATGCTAAAAAGTTTCAGAATAACGTACCTCACTTTAACGTACATTTCAGAATAACGTACTAATTTTACATCCCCTTGGTTAAATTATCCCTTCAGTACAACGTACATCGTTCACATGTCTTGCACTGATTGGTCAATGCAGCCCATGCGAAAGCTGCAACTGGGCCAATGGGCTAATTAAGCCGAGTTCACATTTCATTGGTTGGGCAGTAACCCGGAAATCTCTGCATGCTACTCAATCTAGCCTGTTCGATTGTCGATTGACGCATGCGATCGGGATAGGTACGGGAATGTAACCGGGAAAAGTCAGGGAATTTTTCATTTCATCATTTCACTACATATTGTATATCCTATAGTGTATTTGTATTGAATAAAATAAAATGCATTCATGTATTCTTATGTTTTTCTATGAATATATGCATTTTTCACAAGCTCCCCTCCCCCCCCCCAGTTTCAGTATAACGTACACCTCAGAATAACATACAAATTTCCAGGTCCCTTGAAGTACGTTGTAACGAGGTTTTACTGTATATTGAATGATCCTAAATCTTAATGTCAATAGCTATTCACTAGTTCGCAGCACCCCCAGAAATTTTAGCTACGAGCCGCCACTGGTTACAACTGCAAAGGAAGATAAGCATCTCAGGGCTTTGGTGCGAATAAATAAAAAAAAACGATTAAACAAGTGACTGGGCAATGGACTCGTATCACGAGAAAAGTTGTATACCGTAAATACTGTATTAAGCGCCCGGGCGCTTTTTTGCAAAAATTCAGCGGACCCCCAGGCGCTTAATGTAGGCGGGCCGGTATTACAGGTTCGGCACTTATAAAATTCTGCACAACTGTGATGGATACTATTATGCAAAGTTCTCGCCCTTCTCCTTCATCTTTTCTAAAGTATCCTGCTGTGTTTTCCATTCCCGTTAGGATCAATGCTAAACTGTTTGGCTGTAGCCTCTGTAGAATGGTTTTCAGCCTACTTTACTATTGCGAGATTAAAATTGATGCATTTTTCATCAGCTATGTTGCTTGACTGAATCCAAAATTAAAAGCAAGAAATTAGAAGACAATCATGCTGGTATCTAATTTCCGGTTTAGTAGTGGCATTTGGGAGAGCAAACATTCCCGTGAGAAAGCAGCAAGAGAAGAAAAATCCACGAAATGAACTAAAATAAGCGCCCGGGCGATTATTGAAGATCCGGCGCTTATTTGCAAACATTTAGCGGACCCCCAGGCGTTTAATGCAGGCGGGCCGGTATTTCAGGTCCGGCGCTAAATACAGCATTTACGGTATCTGCAAAAACAGCAGCAAGAAGATTAAGATCAATGGGCATCTTATGTTGCAATAAAGAAGTCACTGTTGACAAAAGCAATGAAGGCAAAACGCTATCAATGGGCTATAGACCATCAATTTTGGACAAATGATGAATGGAAAAATGTCATTTTCGTGACGAATCGAAATTTTCATTATTTAGTGATGGCCAAGAAAGAGTCATTCGGAAGAAAGACCAAAAGTATCACCTAGCCTGCATTGCTCAAAGAGTCAAATTTCCTCCAAATATTATGGTGCATGGTACTCTTTGCTTTCATCGACTTGGAAGTCTCTACTTCATCAAGGAAAGGGTCAACAGTGCAGATCATCTGATTCCTACTACTCAATTTTTTATGGCAATGGTGGTTTTATTTATCAGCAAGATGGGTTCCCTTGCCATACATCTAAATATTCAATGTCCGGGCTAGAAGACCAACAAGTTCAAGTGCTAAAGTGCCCTGGGAACAGCCCGGACATGAATCCGACTGAGGAGATATGGAACATCATGAAGAAGAAAATTTCAAGTTTGAAGCAACCAGCATTAATGAGCTTCAAACTGTTATCCAAGACATTTGGTGTAAAATTACAAAAGAAGAATGCCAAAACCTAACTGAATCTATGCCAAGGGGAATAAAGGCAGTTGTCAATGCAAGGGGAGGCTGGACAAAATATCAGGTCCAGGGAAGGTTTTTCGTTTCTTCACCCTTACATTTTGAATGGTTACAATCCTCTCGTAGGATGATTTGAATAATGCAAATTTTTTATACGTTAAAGATAAATGATTGGTCATTCTTTTGCACTTACTTGTCTAAGTGAAAATATTCAATTTTATTTTGAAAAAACGTCTGAAATGGCATCTACATCACCAATAATCCGAGCCTGCCTGTTGTATGAATTTAAAGCAGGGGAGGCTGCTCGTAACATTTGTATAGCATTTGGTGATGATTCTGTCACCGATCGGACGGCACAGAATTGGTTCAAAAAATTTAGAACTGGTGATGAGCGTCTTGAAGATTCTCTTGAGTGTTTGGTTCAGCTTCAACGTACACTTGAAAAAATCAAGCAAAAACAGCCAGCTTTTTTTTTGGCTTGATTCCATTGTATCTAACCGCCAGCTCTTGCGAACCGTAAGAGCATTGTTTTTCTTCATGACAACGGACGTCCGCATACAGCAAAGCTGACCATCAGGCAATAAACAAACTTGCCTGTTAAGTGTTAACTCATCCACCGTACTCTCTGGATATCTCCCCAACAGATTTTCACCTCTTTCGATCTCTCGATAACCATTTGAGAAACAAGTGGTTCAAAACAGAAGAGCTAAAACATGAACTGGGTGTGTTTTTCAACCGTAAAACTCGTGTCTTTTATAAAAAAGGAATTTACGATTTAGTATCTCGTTGGGAGAAGGTTGTTGATAATGATGGAGATTATTTCGATGAATAAAAAATTCATTTATGCATTAATCTGAGCGCCAATTGTAATATTTGCAAAAACGAAAAAACTTTCCCCTGGACTTGATATTAAATTTGTATAATTTTTCGTATATAATTTCAAATTTCCAAACTTTTGTCCTTAGGTAATTAAATTTCCAAACTTTTCTCTGTTGTTATTCAGTCTTTTAATTTGTTTATATTGTTTATTACTAACTTGCTTGTTAATAAACATTATTTTAGACGTAAAAATGAATGACAAAGTCGATTTTCTAATTATTTTTTTTCCTTTATTTGGCCAGTTTCCTATTAATTTACTTTTTTAAATACAAATAGTTGCAATAATTAAAAATTTCCAAAGTTTCTCCTGGAGGGTATATCTCGCTCCGCATACTGAAATATTTGCACGGGCGTCTGTGAATTTTGTCTTCATACTGAGCCACGTTGTTGCTGCAAAAAGTGATTATTTTGAAAACACTATTTTATAGTTTTTCCTCAACTGTTGACAAAGTTTGTAACTAATTTTAAAACTTGGTGCGAATAAATTCCCTAGTTTCCTAAGCAGAATCGTACATTTTTAAATAATTGATTTTTCAAATCTTCACTCATTTTTGGGACACCTGGTATTAGGAGTTACATTATTATAAAGTTTCAGCCAAAGTTAAGGGAAAATTTTCCTGGAACTCCTACTTGTGCTACTCTCCTATACCTTTCTGTGGCGATATTAGAGTAGCTATTACTGAGAAGAAACTATAGTGAGAATTAAAACAGAGACTTTCATTTTAATTTCTGGTTATTAAGATCTCTTTAACAATTCTACGACTGCTTAAAAGGTTAAGTTGTTTCCACGTACTCTTAAAGATAAACTTGCTTTATTTTGAAACTTACAGAAAAATGGAAATTGGGTGGAAGGGTTCGTGATATTGTGATGTAATATTAGGAAGGGAGATTCACAAAATTGTTACAACGTGTGACAAGGAGAATGCGAAAATAGCAAAATTACCGTGACATTTTTTTTTATGGACATTCCCTTAAGGTGTGGACATCTCATTGCGGAACACCGTCATTTTTTTATATAAGCTTACTCTTAAATTTCCCTGTCAGGTTAAATTGCAATGGTATTATTTGCCTTTTCGAGGCTAAATCTGAAATAATTTAACGTCATTAATTCCAAGTTTTCTAATAATCATTTTTTAGTATCCTGTAACGAATTCTAAACATTTGGCCTATTTAGACTAATAGTATCGACGAAGATCTCCGATTCACACGTTATATACTTTCAAGCTATTTTTCCAAAAATTACATAGCCAAAAAAAAAAAAAACCCTTCTAAATCTGCCCTAACTCCAAGTTATATACATACTAGTTCAATGTGAAGTCTTAGTCAGAAAGAAGTCAAACTAATCTTTAATAGTATATCAAAGACTGGTTAAGGATATTTTTAAATGACTGCACAGCGCTGCTTTTTACAGCATTTTTTTATCCTACTGAAATCCTATTTATAAAAAAAAGGTTTCTTACAAAGTGTGACTATTTTAACCGTGACAGAAACCAGGACAAACCACGGAATAAAATGATTTTCGAAAATTAAGAAAAATTTATTATAAATAGATGCGTTAAAGAACTATATTTACATCTGACATTAAAAATTTTACATTGTACATTAATACTGGATGTTGGTGATATTAAAAATATTTGAGTGCTACACAAGTTTTTCAATGTTATAATATACACAGAATAAGTTGGTTATTTTTGGTATGCTTTCTTAATCGTAGTCAGGGTACAGTCTTTGTAGCAATTGTGAAAATGTAACAAATACTTCAATCTGTTATTATTCGAGAAAGTAGACCAAGAAGAGATCAAGGATATAGCGTTAACAGACAAAAAAACTGTTCAAGAAATAGTACAAGAATTTAACGATCAAAATGAGCGCCAATGTTGGGTTTTTTTTTCTCCTTTAACTTAATCATTCTTCGCAAATGAACTTTAAATATACATGGATATTCCTTGTTTAATTAAAATAACTGAATTTAAAAATAACGATAAATTGAAATGTCCAGGAATCCCGTTATGGTACGATTCCTCGTTATTTCATCAAGAAACAGTGGAGTGAGTAGGTGACGTCGCTCTATCGGAGACATTCCAAACAGCAGCAGCAGAGGGTGGCGCACATGGCGATGAGGCAGCAGTCTTCAGCCATCCCGCTGCGTTTCGGTTCTTCTTGCACATACCTGAAACGGAAGCAAATGGAATGAATGAATTTTATTCACAGATGAAAATAGAGATCATTAAAATTTAGCCAACCGTATCTCTTTACGAGATTTTCAAAACGTTAGGCAACGCCCTCCTAAATCGTAAAGTTTCAACGTTAAGTGAAAAGAAATCGATTTTTGTAAGGGTTCCCCATATTTTTTTTTTTTTAAGAATTTGAAAGAAAAACATTTCATCATCGCTTTTGAAAATGTCAAAATGTAATTTCCTTTCCTAATCTTCTAGATCGATTTTGTTGAGAGGAGGGGGGGGGGGAGTAATAGAATGCCAATCTTCTCATATCAATTGGTAACAGGTGCTTAAAAGTTAATAGAATGGTACACTGGGACTACAATCTTTGATACCAACGTCAATCCTCTAGTTTTAAAATACCTATAAATATAATAAACTCGAAAATCCTTACGTTATTCCCCTTTATTTATTGAAAATCTTATTTAACAGGCCTAACCACGAGGGGAAAACTCTTGCTATGAAAGTTTAGACAACTTTCAAACCGAGAACTGCTCGTTTCTTCTTGCTTTGCCGTTTCAATTTGTTGGGATACTTTTACTATCTAAATTTTCCCCACTTCAAATTATATACCTTTAATAATCTCTTGCATTAATGGTTGGTCTATATACTAGGAATTCGAGAACTTGAGCAGAAAAATTTCATCCTGTTGGAAAGCTTTTAGGAGACGCCGAAAGCATTCAAATGAGTTATCCCTCAAATTTAAAAAATGTTCTTAGAGAATAACCGCATTTCTGAAAATATACAGGTTACCGTTTAAAGCACCCTTTGTTCTGTTCGAGTTATATTTCCATACAAATGTTACAAATTCATCCCCATTTTTTATGCATAACTGCTTTTCCCCGCTTCCTTTCGAAGCGGGCTAAACGCGAAAAGAAATTGAAATACCACCTGAATTTGAAATTCGCCTTCGCCCACCTACAACCACATTCTCTCCATTAATGTCGCTTATGAGATGAATAAAACATTCCCGCCAAATTTTTCAAAGCTCTGCTCTAGGAAATATATTCGTATCTTCAGCTCCTATCTTCAAGCTTCCTATGTGGAATAATTCACCAAAATCTTTTATAGTCCTCACGATATTCCTATCTCAGAAATTTCCATTTGGCTGTATAAAATCTTAAATTCTTTGAACTTTATAAGCATTTGCGAACTGTATTGCTTTTCTCAAAACGCTTAAAAATAGCAAGACATTTTTATTCAAAATTACAACACGACATCCCTAAAATTTTTAAGAACTCGAACTTTTTATTAAAATGGAGGATTCTCTGTCAATCTAGACGTAACGAACCTAGCAAAATTTTTTCTTGGTTGAGGCCTTCATTCAATTATTTTTCATTATTCATATACCGTCGTTATCCGATCATCTTTCTACAAAGTCATCACCGAGCTAATGATATTGGAGAATGCATACGATCTCTTTCACTTCGGGGGAACAGGAAGAGAAGAAGCAAAAATATGGACGGCACTCCCCAAACGCATCAAATGGACGACGGAAATTGCGGTATTCGTCAGAAATCAGGCTCGATTACAAATTAATCATCGTTAAAAACCAATCAATTGACATAGAAACATTAAATCTAGCAATTTAAAAGAATACCTCCAGATGATAATTTTTAATTGATGTAAAATAAATAAATGTTGTCTTATACTAGTAAATTTGAAAATATTTATGGGAGAGAAAGATTAACAATACTTTCCTTGAAAGTTAAGAAATGATGAATGTGGAAAAAAGGAGGACGAAACACAAGAACCTCAGAATAAAATAATAAAAATAGAACACGGGGTGGTAAGACCCAGAAAAAACTAACGTTTCGGACAGAGGCTATCCTTTGTCAAAGTAAAGAGGATAACAGAATTATCTTGAAAAGACCCTGAATTATCCGAAACATCAGTTTTTTTCAGGGTCTACCATCCTCTGTTCTATTTTTATTATTTATTAGTGAAAGAGTAACACAAGTTCAGAGAACAAAGAATATCACATGATGGCATTCTTGGTCTTGCCTGAATAGCAAATTGAATAGTGCACAGAGATTTCGATGGAGTGGAAAGCAATTTTCTCTAACTCTGATTACAATAAATAACATGCAGGAGTGAACTGTTAAGATCTGTATAATCGACGAAAATACTCGGCAGAATGTGCAAAGCGCATTTTCATGAAATGCTTACGAAGACGCCAAATTGTTATGGAAATATTCGAGCATTATAAATATTTTCTGAGATTCTCGGACAGAGTTAAAACTGAATATTAGTGGTTAATAGTATTAGTTTTACTGAACTAGAATCTATAACTGGAATTTTAAATAACTTCAATGCCTCGCACAAATTCTATTATCCGCGTAAATGTTCAGGAGACATTCAAGAGAATTCTAAGTCTTCACTAGATACTTTTACCGTACCCTCGTAAAAGTGTAAAAACCGGAATCAAAATATATAACTTTTTCACAGCATTATTGAAAATCCGAAATACCTTGTTATGAGTCATATGAGAGAATTTTTTAATACCTATCCCACTCATCATTTAAAATTCATCCGAATTTGTTGTATTCATTTCGAGTTTCATTCTCTCTTCATTCAATTAATGACTACTGAATACATCTACACTATATTGCCAAAAATGACCGGACACTATCGATTTTAGACGTTTTGTCAAATATCTAGAAAAATACTTGACGAATTATCCTGAAACTTGAGGGGTGTAAAGAGCATGTTACACCTCATATTTTAACGAAGGTTTTGTTCCGAAGGCAAATAGGGGACCAGCAACAAAGTGAACCAAAAAAATAATGTTTGGGATAATCCTGTAAAAAAAAATAATGCTTGAAATGCATTGTAGCTGTAGCATATGATTAAGAAGCTTCTTTTGTTATCTGTGTCTATGTATATGAGAATAGCAAGTACATTCATGGAGATAGAAAGGTTTCTTTAAAAAACTCAAAAAGGTTTTCGTAAGTCTTTCGTTTATAACATGCAGGTTTTTCAACCCAATGCAATGCCATTTTCAGGAAACTTGACAAACTGCAGTAGAGGCAACACCTTGCAATCAGAATAGAAAAATATTAAATATCTGATGAAATATGAGCATTTTTATTAAATAATGTTTAACTACATATGCGCAAGCGATAGCAAAATGTCTTTTGAGCAATTTAGTAGCCAAACGTATAGAGCTACTCTTATAAAAATCCCAAGCAAATATGATGAAAATTCAGAAAGATATCATCGATAGAATGAGTTGAATTTCAGTTGCTCTCAAAAATAAACAAAACGACAAGGGGTTTTCTCCAAATTTTTATTTCTGGACCGGATACAAGTATAAACTTATTCTCCTTACGCCGATATGAAGTCAATATGTCTTCATATTAGTGTAAGAATTTGTTACTGGTGTCCGGTCCAAAAATAAAAATTTGGAGAAAACCCCTTATGGTTTTGTTTATTTCTGAGAGAAACTGAAATTCAACTCATTTTATCGGCGATATCTTTCTGAATTTTAAAGATCTTTGTTTGGGCTTTTTATGAGAGTAGCTCTATACGTTTGGCTAATAAATTATGCAAAAGACATTTTGCTATCGCTTGCGCAGTTAAACATTATTTAATAAAAATGCTCAGATTTCATCAAATATTTAACATTTTTCTATTCTGATTGCAGAGTGTTGTCTCTACTGTAGTTTGTCAAGTTTCCTGAAAATGGCATTGCATTGGGTTGGAAAACCTAAATGTTATAAACAAAAACTTACGAAAACATTTTGATTTTTTTAAAAACCTTTCTATCTCTATGAATATACATGCTACTGTATTCTCATACAAATAAATACAGATAAGTAAAAGAAGCCTCTTAATCATATGCTACAGCTACAATACATTCCAAGCATTATTTTTTTACAGAGTGATCCCAAACTATTTTTTTTTTTTGGTTCACTTTGTTGCTTGGTCCCCTATTTGCTTTCGGGACAAAACCTTCCTTAGGATATATGAGGTGTAACATGCTCTTTACATCCCTCAAGTTTCAAGATAATTCGTCAAGTATTTTTCTAGATATTACTCAAAGCGTCTAAAATGGATAGTGTCTGGTCATTTTTGGCAACATAGTGTATTTCCATGCGACACTGTTATTTTTACCAAGCAAGCCAAAAATTCATGAAATGACCCCCAGTCCTCTTCTATCCTGTTTTTACTATTCAGAGTTTTCGAAATAGACTTTTTTCAGGAATGAGTTCGAATTAATATCATTTAAAATAAATACACCCTTTATGTCTCTCAAAATGGACTTAAAATACATCAAACCTCATTACATAAATGAGGAGTGCTAATTCTGCTTTTTAATTACTGTATACGGTAAAGCAGAAATGGGGACAGTTATTCTAAAACTTCTGGTACAGTAAAAAAACAATTTTGATTCTATCAAAAGGTGAATACGCAGGATATCGCCCCCCCCCCCCCAAATTTAAAAATCAATTTTTATAGGTCTACATTTTTGGCAATGCGTTTTTGCTGAAAAGAAACTGCCTCCAATGAATGTCAAGGAGTTTGGTATTTATTTATTTAATTTATTTATTTATTTATTTTTTAATAATTGTTATTAATCCAGGGCCAATATGGCTGAGCCGATGAGGTAGGTCCCTGGATGAGTTTATTTTTTAATTTTTATTTTATTTTAATTTAATTTATATATATCGTAATCCAATGCGTCCATCCAGAGCCTGTATGGCCTGAGGCCTACGAGTTGGGTCTCTGGATGGACCTGGATTAACGACTGCTGTATGATGGTCATAGCAGCCGGGGGGGGGGGGGAGATCTTGAATCACTGATGGGTCGCCCATCCAGTGACTACAAGTTTCTTAGCCGTGCCTGATGTTTAACTTTAGAGAAGTTGTGTTTCAGTGAAAGCCCATCAGGCCACGGCCTCCCCCAGAATAACTAATAAGTAACAGTTTAACTATTGATAACTTGCATAAATTTAACAATTGATAATCTTAAAAATAAATAAAGAAAAGAAGGCGTTAGTGGGGAGGGTTATTTTATTTATTTCATTTATTGTAATCCAATATGTCCATCCAGAGCCTGTATGGCCTAGGGCCGACGAGTTGGGTCTCTGGATGGACCTAGATTAACGACTGCTGTATGATGGTCATAGCAGCCGGAGGGGGGGGGGGGTGAAGATCGTGAGTCACTGATGAGTCGCCTATCCAGTGACTAGCCGTGCCTGATGTTTGACTTCACACAAGTTGTGTTTCAATGAAAGCCCACCAGGCCACAGCCTCCCCCGGGATTAAGGTGAAGGAATTTTTTTACTCGGGATTTGAAGATGGGAACATTTGTGGAGTAACGGAGGTCGGTGGGGAGGGAAGACCAGAGTCTATTGCCCGCTATGGATATACATTTAAGTTGGTAGTTTTGTTTAATTAGTGGGGTATAGGAACTCTTTCAGATAAAAAGTTTAGGAAGACATTCAGACACCACTTTTAAATTGGAAGTTTGACCTAGGCATAAAGTAAATTAAAATTACCGAGTTTTTTTGACCACTAGTACTAAACCTAGAGTTTTTTTAAGTACTAAAAAGTTAGACCTTTTAAAATCGTCCTCCCATATTAAAAAAATTAGGAGATTAGGACTGGTAACTGCGTGCTCAATTTCAGCGTTTGACCACTAGATATGTGCGAGAGGAAAGGAAAATGTGATCAGAGCAAATGGATAAAGTTCGTAAAGATATGCGGTCTTGAGTTTTAAAGACAATCCAGCATAAGATCAAAATGAAAGGTATAGCGGGAATAGTATGCATGGATAAAAAAGTTTGATATCATTTGATTGTTAAAATTTAGCCCCAAATCTATCAGTTCTACCTGGAAAGAAATCACGTCTAAATAATGATGTTGCAGTATTTGTTAGGAAACTACTTACCATTTTACTTAGGCTTTATTCTTAAAAGATAAATGAATGGTGCCGTAAGCAATGATGTGACTTCTTTCCTATTGTGAAAAGAAAATACCTATCCAGAATGTTGCGACTGACATTTTCCTAAACTTTTTTAGGATGCGCCCTACTGATTGAATTATTATTACCTTCAACATAAAGATGTAAAACGATATGCGGACTTTAAATCTCTTTTTTTAATCCCCGCCCCCCCCCCCTCCCCGAACGAATGCAGTGAAATAATGGTACTCTTCTTTCGCATTATCTCAGCAGCATGACATACCATTCCTTTCATGCTGAAAACGATTTTAAGCAGTGTCAAATTTGATACCTAATGCTATCACACAATGTCAATACTGTACCACAATGTTCATAGAACATCAGCAAATGCAATAAGTGTAACGAGGCTTTAGATATGAAACTACTATAGCGTTATAAAGCGGATGGAATCTATAATAAAGATAAGTTTATGAGCAATGTGTTTAATTTCCTTATATCAACAAATGGAGAGTCTCTTATGTCGACACCTGTTCTGGTAGTTAAGGGAGAAATTTAACAAGATCAAATTAAAAATGATAAATGACTTGGTTTATCATTTTCATAAATCAAAGACCTCTTGAAAACTTCGCGAAATCGAATCTGCTAAAGAAGTGATGAGTGTATCGATTAATAAAGAATGAATTGCAGGATCTGATTTTAATAAGAACGTAGTCAAAACAGCTCAAATGGTCGAAAATAATACTATTTAAAAAATTTAAAAAAAAGCAACAATGAAAATTTTGTTTAAACTAGAATACATTAATGATTATTATTGTTAGAGAGAGACACATTTAGACTAACGTTCTTTGTTAACCAAGAAAATTCCAAGCAACTTCCAAAACAAATATTCCATTATTGTAATCGTAGTGCAATAAACAAAGGATTCCCAGCCGTGATGAAATGCCATAAATTACTAAATATCAGGAAAGAAGCTCTAGTTCTGGAACTTAATACTTACACCACGGTGCCACCCTGTGGTGGTTGTCCATAAGGCACCGGGCCCGACGTCACAACTCCTCCTTTGTCGTATCCATAAGGGTAGCCGCCAGGAGGAGCAGAGTAGCCACCTGGACCTGGAGGGTAGCCTGTGGGAGGGTATTGCTGGCCCTGAGGATAAGGTTGTGTGGGCGGTGGGTAGCCGGTTGCGCTACCGTAGCTGAAGCCAGCCGGTGGTGGATACTGTTGGTAACCTCCTCCTACGGACGTAGGCGGGTAAGGGGCTCCTCCTGGCTGAGGGTAAGGAGTGCTCCCAGGGTACGGAGGGCCACCTGCAGGCTCTCCTGGGTAAGGTGGTGGAGCGCTAGGAACGTTGTAACTCATGTCGATCGATGTAATTTACGCACTCGACTACAGAAATGAATCAATGAAAACAATGAATTTGTTAATTGTTGAAAATTTTCTCTTAAAACTTAATTTTAATGCATTCAGTTGTCTAATTTTAGTCATAAGAAGTTATATGTACAGGGTGATTCAGTCAATTTCTGACCATTTCAGTACTATGATGTATTGACCCATTAATGTTTACAAACTTAGCATTTCAGTATGATATTTTAGGCAGTTCGGAGTTTTTATTCCCGTGGAAAAGTCTTGTTGATATGCTCAATGTGGCCACCACGAACGTTTTGAACTGCTCACAGCCGAATGGTGAAGTTGTTCATAACTATCCAGGATTTCCGCATCCACAAGGGTGCAGCAGTCGACGATGCTTTGTCGCAGCTGGTCTAGGGTTCTTGGTGCTGTAGTGAACACACTGTCTTTAAGGAACCCCCAGAGGGTTCCTACCTAAAAATCACATGGGTTTAGGTCAGGACTCGCAGGCGAACAGATTTTTTGGTAGGGGAATCGACCAACCTTGTGCGAACGTTTTCGACAACTTCGGCCGTTCGAACACGAGCTTCGCTCCCGCCTTTTTTCTTGCCTTTAACACATCCAATGGCACGAAATTGCTTGACAGAACCCATGATTGCTTGCCTGCCTGGTGCGTCTCGACACTTATACTCCTTCCGGAACTTTCTTTGCATGGTTACAGGTGATTTTGTCTCGAAATACCATTCGACAACCTTGCATTTCTGCTCTGTTGATAAAGCGGGCGCCATTTTTCAACAATACGATTTTCATGCAGCGCCGTTGCAACAATACAAACTCCAACTATTTAGGAATTCGGGCGTCATATTCTTTCAATTGTTTATCCCTAATGCACGCCATTCGAGTGAAATGGTCAGAAATTGACTGAATCACCCTGTATGTATCGTTTAATTTTATGCAATTTTCTTCAGGTTTTTTATCGATCAGTATACGGGGTTTTTCTTTTCTTACAACTCTCGATAATAATGAAATTGTATATCGATTTTTTTTTTTATTATTCAACAAACACCGCATCGTCCAGTTTCACTTATTTGTCTCCGTGAAATATTTATAGAGACGGTCATTTGATATTGACTGAAAATTGATTCGAAGTTCATCAGTATCGATTTCTCTTAAATCTTACGACTTACATTTAGAGACTTAGATGAACTTCGTTCTTTAATAAAATGAACCACATTTTCTTAACGCATTAACACAATTTTATAACGATCTTTTGAGTGATACAGGGTGATCCAAAAGTCAGAAAAAACTTTAAAACTTAATTTGCACACGAATGCAGATAAAAAGATTGTTTGCACAGAAATGATTGAAATGAAGTCGGATTTTTATTATTTATTTATTTATTATTATTTTTTTTTTAAACAGGAAATTTCGGTGTTACAGACATCAGTTTATGCACATTTACAGACAGTATAAAAAGAGCATCACTCGCCATAAAAATTATTTCGGAAGCAGATAGTGATAGTTCCGTCTCACCGATAGTTAATTAGGCACCTTACAGAAAGTGTGCATAAACTGATATCTGTTAAAGCACAAGATAATACGTATTATCTAGTGCTTTAATATCTATCACCTGACAACGCCATCTGTAGGTCAACAACCGAATAATACTAGCATTATTTTCTTTTTCAATTTTGTCATTTCAATCGTTTCTCAGGTAAGAATCTTTTTGCCTATGTTCGTGTGCGAATCAACGAGTTTTAAAATTTTTGGATCACTCTATAAATTAAATGAATGCTTTCCATTTCTAAGCCAAACCCAAAACGAAATAAAATTTAAAGTGTTATTTCAAGAAAAATTTGTGAACTATTTCGTTGAAATCGTTAATTTCTGTGAGAAAATACTTATTTTATTTAATAAACAATATTTAGATTAAATGAGCTTTTCTTGTTTAGAAATTTTATAGCATTCTCTATGATATCGCCAATTTTTATTTAAAAAACCCTCAATGTTAACATCAAACGTTTTCTTTTTTGCAGTGTTTGTTCGTAGAAGACCGATTTTGCCATCTGGTTTGCAGAAGCCAACAAATCTATGGAAAATTTGTCGGCGCCATTGTGATAAAGATCCGAAGTCATCATTAGCTGATTTAAGATTTATTGTGAAAAAGGAAATGTGAACGAACTTCATTAAATATATATATCCAAATGTGCATATAGATAATTCTAAGTTAGAGCGAAAATAGACTTACACTTCATATTTAAAAAAAAAATTAAGTTCATTATTTGTGCACAGAATTCAATAAACTGGTTATTTTGTGCAAAGTTAAGGTTGAGAGAGTTAAGGTTTTGTTATGATCGGTTTCATTCGCGCTATTAAAGAATGAACCTAATCTAAGCCTGTACTATTTGTGTCGACTATTAGTTTCAGTTCCTAAAAAATTATGAAATGTGTAATAATATTTTGGCACTCCCAAATCGTTATTTGTACATAAAAGCCTTGGTAATTACAAATTGGGTATAAATAATAAAGTGATCCTAATTTTTTGCGATTTTAAAGTTTTCTTTCAGAAAATAATAGGACGCACATTTTCGTACATGTACAGAAACCCTTATGACAAAAAGATGACGTTTTAAAACATTTGTTCTTAAGATTGCCATATTTTGATTAAGGTAGATCTAACTTTTTAAAATAGAGAAACCAATCAAAAATAGTATATACTGCAATTTTTAAACGCTGAGGTACAACTGAACAACAAGATATTTACAACCCCAACCAAAAATTAACAAACCATAGTTTGTTTGTTTTATTTTTGGCTGGGGTTGGTAAATGTCTTGCGTTGTTCTTTAACGCTTATAAACTAAAATTAAGTGAAAAGAATTTTATGAACCAGTTCCTTCATTGATTTGAAAGACACTCTGAACGTATACAAAAAATGTGCGTCCTATTATTTTCTGAAAGGAAAATTTAAAATCGCCAAAAAATTAGGATCACTTTATAATTACCAAGGTTTCTATTTACAAATAAAGATTGGAGGTGCAGATTAATGGTGCAGATCTGAAGTTCATTACCATTTAGAAGGTGCAGATTATTTTTTTCCTGAAACAAATGCTTATTATACGTATACAATCTATCATTCGAGCAAAAAATTATAAACAACCAAATGATTATAGCTTTCATTGAAGCTTATCCTTGGAATCAATTGACTTATGACTCATAGTCAGCTTAAAGACTTTACTTCTAAAAAGTCAACTGGTAGATGTTCAATTTTTAGTTTTCAGTATAAAACCTTACATTTATTTATCAGGTCTCATAAATGAATAAATTTAAAAAATTTTCTGGTTTAAAAACAAAGTGTTGTTTTTATCCTTAGCCCCTTAACAATGTACGCGATTTTTTGGCGTCTCTCCAATGAGATGCCATAATTGGAAATCACGCAACCATGGGAAGTCTCCTAACAATAAAGCTGACAATGTTGCCAAAATATTATTACACATTTCATAATTTTTGGAACTGGTGTCGAGACTGATGAAAGAATTTAGTGCAAGGTTTTGATTCTTTATAAATGCGAATGAAAAAGATAACAAAACCTTAACTTTCTCGACTTATTATTCAACTTTGAAACTACATTTACTTAAATTTCTACAATTTTTATAAATTATATGTTGGGAAAGAATAAACCCCAAATACATATTTAGCTTTTATTGCATCTGCAGAATATCCGGTATTTGCCTTAATATGTTCAATTGATTGCCAAAGTTCTCTGCTGTTGTTTTTGCTTTTATTATTTAAAAATTTCTTCATTATCAGAAAAGAATGAATTGAAATTGATTGTAATTTAAATTTCTTTTTGTTCTACATTACTTTATCCCCTATGCTTCTCAAAATCTATTTTAAATATATCATCGTGGAATAGATCTGTAATACGGTAATTTACTTAAGAATCGTAGTTTGCCTGCATACAGCGGCGCTCTGTAAAGGGCTTTATATGTACGATAATTTTATTGAAAATTCATGTATGATTCTGTCAAATAAAATAACTTTACCCATTAAAATGAAATTTTTCCTTAAAGTGTCTATTATAATGCGTGGCCATCTGCGTCCGTTATAGCCAAGACTGTGGCATCTCTAGAGTTTGTGAAAAACACCCATTTACGGACATGGAAGATACACCATTGGTAAAAGGCACAGATATATAGTAAATAGATCGCTAGAACCCGCCTCTTCGATGAAGCCAAGCGCGCCATATTGCTTCAGTACAAAGATTATGCTGTACGCGTTCTTATGATTTTATGAAAAAATTTTCCAAGTATTTTAAATTATAGCTACTAGAAATTATTTTTAGATAGGGCTATTCTGCAATTGGATTTAGAGATCAATTTGTAATTTTTGTTTAATATGTTATTTAAATTTCAATTAAATTAATTATGTATTCTTATATCCATCAGTTATTCGTTTTTGTTTTTTTTTTCACCTACAGGATTATTGATAATCTTGTTTTCTTTCTCACAGAAAAGCAGTCTATATTTTTTAGACTATGAATATTTAGCCTGAATCGTTTCAAATAATATTTAAAAAATATATTTAAAAAGACTTTAAAGAGACTTTTTTTTTTTTTAATAATCCAAGCAACAGGCTAACAAAAACACCAGTAACTTTTGACCCATACAAAAAGACCCATGACTTTTGGCATATGAGTGTAAATAAAATAAATATTCACAAATAATGACATTTAAGTAGAGTGGTGTAAAAATAACTATAAATTTTTAAAGATGGTCAATCTATTATAAACTGATCTATGAACAATTTTTCCATTATTTAATGCCTTTACTTCGTATTTAATCTTTATGTTCAAGTATGTTTGTGATATGGCTTGAAAAGTGTAGTGAGGTAATAAGGCGGAAAGTGGCTTCACTAGCAACAATGCTAAACCTCAAGCTCTGGCGATCTATTTACTATATATCTGTGGTAAAAGGAAACCCCATTATTGTTGCGATTTCAGTCAAATTTCTGAACTCTTTTCCAGCCTTTTAAAATTGTGTTCCTACGTATTTCTGCCGTTAGGGCGCATTCTCTAAATTTCTTAACTTAGTAGTTTCAAATTTCTCTGCTGTAAACGGTTGCTGCACAGTGTATGGATATTGGGGGGGGATAGCTTTTAAAAGATTTTCAGTTTTATAAAAGTATGGTGTCAAGCACAATGAATCTGATTACCCAAACTTTTGGGCAGACTTAAAAAGATAGTTTTCTCCACGTGAGGCTTCTTTCGAAAAGCACGTTTGCATTTAACAAAATTTTTAAAGCTTTTCATGAATCAAAAATATATGCACCATCAAAGTAAAATGTTCATTTACTTTAAGTAAAAGCAGACATATGTATAAGTCAAAGGATAAAGAATTAAAAATAATATTTACTTTTGACTCATAAGGTTGACAATTCGCAATAGCAGTAAACATGAAAATGTCTACTGAAGAGATGCTTAATAAGCATAGAGCCTGTTTAACTACGTTTGCTCATTACAGGACTTATTGCATAGTTTTCTAACAAAGGCAATATCGATTGGGACAACAAATAAAAATTCATAATTCATGTTATTGTTGGCAAAAAATTCAAACATAGGTCATTGGCATTGTTGAAAAGGATTCATTTTAGAATTTAAAAAAATATATAAACAATGAAATTATACTTTGTCCAACAAAAGAGCTACTGGGAGTACCCTTTTAAGTTTTCGATTTCAGTTGTATACATTGTTGCAAAATAAAATAAACAATGCCGTGTAAATAATTGAAACTGGAAACTTAATTGAATACGCCCGATTTTTCTTTCCTTGGACAAGGTATAAACAACAATTTCTAACTTATATTCTGAAATTCACATTCGTATATCAAATGTTTCTACTGGACTTCGTCTATCAGAGAAGGACGAGTTTTAAAATATTATCTTCATCAACAGCGACATTTATAGCGTTAAATTTAATTTTCTTTCTGCTTTAAAGTTAAATGCGCAAATCGAAACTATACAAATGAGGCAATGACCTTATTCGTCAAAATCGATTGCAGGCTGAGCTTCAACCGGGCAAATCTTTTTCAGATTTCAGCTTTTACAATAAATGAGGAAAAGCATAAAGAAATTAAATCAAAGTAAGTAGAACAATAGCAGAGGGCTTTTGATATTTAGGTTGGTGAATTCCCACAATGAATTGCAAACTTTCATTTAAAAAAATATTTCTTATAGCAAAAACTATATAATTCCTTACGAAAATGAAGTTGGATTTGCAAAATGAAAAGGTTAAAAAAAAAAAACATTAAAAAAACTTTTAAAAATCCACATTAGTCTTATTTTTAAGAATTTTACTCTTTATTTGAAATGTACATCTTAAGTAAACTAACGGGACATGTAAAAATTTACTTTTAACACTTCCTGACTGTTTTACTAAGAATAAAAAAAAATTCAAACAGCATGTACACATAAAATTGCGAAAACAGCTGTCGAAAGTGAAATTCCGGTATTCGCAAATACTGTACATACTCCCAGGACCGAATGAATAGATTCGTCTTCGCTGCTTACCAATTAAATGCTTTAATTATTTTGCTTGGTTGAGGTGTGAAACGTCAATAAAAGCACGTGAATGAATTTATTATTGCAAATAAATTGCTTTCTCGACTTTTTTTATACTTTTTTTTTCTCCAGTATAGGCTATTACTAGAGTTTATTATTGCAAATAAATTGCTTTTCTCGACTTTTCCTCTTTTATCGAATTACTTTTTTTTTTTTTTTTTTGTATTCTGCAAAATTAAATTTTATTTTCTCCTCAAGATTCTTATCTACTTAGACTTTGACCATTTTACAGGTACAATTTAGTTCGAAATACAGCATATGATAAGAAGAGGCTGAAAACCTATTTACAAACAGCTGATGAGGATTTCGGCCATTCGTCGGTCGCTGAGTAGCTTAGGGAAATTAAGCGGGATTAACATTTAAAATATATGTATTTAAATAAAAATATGAACAAATTTCATTTAACTAATAACAAAAATAAAGTCCGATAGTGACCAAAAACAACCCTTCGAGTCTTCCATTTGCGTGTAATAAAAAATCTTGACATCAATCTCAATATGTCCCCCCTGGGAGGACAAGCGGGCCATTGTCACAGAGGAGGCCGTCCCTCTTTAAACCACACCGGAAACCTACGGTGCCAACGACCATTTGGTGAGGGGGCCCATTTCAGGGGGTAAACCAAACTTTCAGTTTTCCAAATGATGAACCAACAAATTTTTTCAAGGCGATTATTAACTATCTTTTTATTCTGAATTAATTAAATCGAAAGGGTTATTGCTTAGTAAATAATGTCTGGATTAAATTAAAATTAATTTTTGAAGTTATAGATCACGTTTTTAAACAAAAGATTCGGAAACATATGCCCCAATTTCAATTTCTGTGCTGAAGTGAATCACGTGAATCATAATGCTGACGTCTGAAAACATTGCCTGCTACTGAAGAAAAACATTTCGTCACTGACGATAAAAATATGAGCAAGTTTTCGTAAATTGAAGAAACATCCTTAATATTTGAGTTTAAAATAATTTTTTTTGTTTCCAAATAACGATTAGCCAATTTTGTCCTCGTTCTCTTTCAATCGATTGCATAAAAGAAACTTTACCGAGAAACTGCTTTGTAATAGCTTTTCATCAGTGCCTATGACGTGTTCAATATTTATCACTTTTTTTTCCTACTTATTATCAATGGAGACAAACTTAAGAGTAAATAATTCATATGCTTTACTTTAGGTTTTTGTATTTATTGGGATTTTTATTTTAAGGAACTAGGAAGTATGTTTAATTAAAATCTACCCTTGGGAATTAAAATTAAAATTACAAGTGATGACCAGTCTAAAATGAGTAATTTTAAAGAGACGTTTAAATAATTCAGCTTTCATTAATAATAAACTTAATTACGCTTAATTAAACTATCGAGAACAATAAACTGGTTTTATTTTAGAATGTGGGGGAGACAAAACGTGGGTTGCATTTCAATAGCATTCTTCAATTGAAAACGAACCATTTTGTAAGGGACGAAGGGGAGGCAACTGCGCTCTTCAATTCAAACAACTGACAAAGGACATTAAAGTAGTCATGTGAATTTTAATGTTTCTTATATGACGGCCAATATACTACACGACATCACCGTGAGGGAAAAGGAAGTAAATTGAATAGATTGTTCCTGGAATTAATTACTAAACATTTAAAGGAAAATCCATTTCTCCCTAGCTCAGCAAAATGCTCGACTCTCGACAGCAACTAAATTTAGGCATCCTTAAGTCCAAAATACTCGCGACAAATACTCACGAACGACATTTTTAAGTGACTGAATAAAAATAATTCTAAATAAATCGATATTATACAACATGGAAATGTTTGTAGAGAGCACAAGAGAGAAGCAGAGCCAAAGGAATTTGTAGTTTTGGAAAGGAAGCGAGCGAACGCTGGAAGCCAGTGACAAAGGTGAAAAATCAAGCGCGCGAGGGAAACAGTTAAAAAGACGTGACGCTTCACTTACCTCAGATATCATTGTTAAACCGTAGTTAATGAAAATAATCGGCGAAAAGCAACGAAGAAACGTTATCACAGGAATCAGTTTACAGGGAATTCCCAGTGTCCATTGCGTCAAAGGTTAAAAAAAAAAAGAAGTGAACTTCCGTTAGGAAAGATTACTCGAGAAGGCTCCCCCCCCCTTTCCCTGACGTGTACAATCGCGTTCGCCTTTATTTCACACAATCTTTGAAATGTTTATTTAAAAAATTTAAAAAGAAAAGATTCACAAATAGTTTAAATAATTAATACTAATCCAAACCCATTCTTTTCTCTTTAATTCGCCACTTAAAATAATTGTTTTTAAATTTCTCACGAGGAATTTGGCAATGCTTGCAATTCCAGATGTCAACCAGTTGCGCCAAAATAAAAATCTAAATATGTCAGTAAATACACGGAAATATTACTAATTAGTTAAAATATAACGTTTTTATATAGAAACAAATATAATAATATTTTTCCCGTCAAGTTCATATATGAACACTCAACTTTATTAGCTTCACGATATATACTTCGTGTTTTCCTTGAAGTAAAATTTTATTTGAAATTTCAGCAAACTTATGTCCGGTTCAGAATTATTGGGCGTGCAACGATTTATTTAAAAATCTTTTATTAAAAAATGAGTTATAAAGAACGTCACTTAATTACGTAGAAAAGTAATAAATTGCCTGAAGCCTCTTAATCATGTCCAGTGTCGCCCATCACAAATTAATTGTCTAACTTAAAAATCTATTACAAAACTATTCAATACTTTATATTTTTTCAAAAAAAAAAATCGCTAATGAGTCTTCTTTGATTAAAAATAATAACAAAAACTATTAATAATTTTATCTCGCTCTTTGGAAATCTATTCGTCTAAGAATTTGTTTTTATTATGAAATCTTAAGTGTTTAATTATTTCGACTAAACTTTAACGATGTTATTGAGGATTTTAAGACTCGAATAAAAGAGGAGCCATATAATTTTATTATTAAATTAAAAATACATTAAAAAATTAGCACGTTTTTTATTATCGGCGGTTTCAATGTGCTTGTAAATTTGTCCTCTTCATGGTCAGAATTAAGAAAAACAAAGATTGCGCTTGAGCCTCGTAAGAAAGCCGCAAGTTATTTGCCATGCAAAAGTTCATTACCATAATATCTCTCGTTCTTTCAACTGAAACAGGCGTAAAGACCTAATAGGCTTTATTTAAAACCTCACCAGCAATTTAAAAAATTTTTTTTTTTATTGTTGAAGTTTAAAAAAGGTTTATCGTCACTTATAGTTTTACCTCAATGAATTTCTTAATGCTACTTGACATAAATGAATTTTAAAGTTATTGAACATTCAATTAGCATTGTAATGGAAATGGTTGGATTCAAGCAGATTTCTATTCTTTCTTGAATCTCGTTTACGGCATTTTTGGTTTTATTTCCATAATTTATTCTGACTATTTTGTCAATTGTGCGTTGTTTGGATAAAATGCAGCAAAAACTTTGATATATAGAAAGATGGAAATGTGAACTGAAACATCCCCCCCACCCCCCACCCTCGTTAAAACAACCTCGTTAAAATGTATTTTTCATTACAATGACATGAATCTTTGGTCCGGCCAAATATCTAAAATTTTAGATTTCCATTTTTTGTTACAAAAAAGATTTCCATTATAACGAAAGAAAACTGTACCGCCAATTGCTAATCAGTAATTTTATGAAATCATGAACTGTTACAATGAATTTTTCCCTTTGCAATTTTACAGGGTATCCCCTAAAAAAAGGAGTACAATTTCGTTTATGTAAGGGATATCTGGCATCATTTGTGTAAATGCAGCAGTGATTTGGTTTATCAGCTTGGCGAGATCTACGGATAAGGGTGGAACAAACTCGAGATAATGAAATCCCATAAATAAAACTCCAAAAGGGCAGCTGTGGAACCAAGGCGGCCGCACTGTCGGTCCAATTCACCAACGAGGGAAACTCCTATCGAGTTAATCCCTGACTTCCTTAATGTTGGAGTGTGTCTTCTTGCTGAAAATGAAGGCGTCCTACGTAATTATCTTCTTGTAATAGCAGGATGAGAAAATTCTGTAGCATATCCAGATACATGATGTCATATTGGTACTCTCCATGGAAAGAAATTAACAAGGGACGTCTGTCATACAACTTAATAGCATTCACATCGAACCAAAATGTCTCTTTCAGTTAAAATTTTAAGTATTTCTCTATATAATGGCCCAGAAACCACTAATACAGAGTATCCCGCATATGACGTCCATAGTTTGGCTAGTGTTCCTGGGATAATTTTGAGTAAAAAAAAATCTAAATCAAATCGGCATGGGTCCAAATTGCAACGGTTTCTTGATAAAAATAAGATTTCTAAATTTTTACCCACTAAGGGGTCAAATATACAGGGTGATTCAAATCGTGTGTAAAACAATTTAAGGGGGTATTATAGAGGTCAAGGTAAACACAAAAAGTCCTATGAACATGGGTCCGAATTTAAACGATAACTGAGATATGAACAGAAATAAAAATGCCGCCACCAAGATCAACAAGTTAAAAACTCAGGTTCTGTAAAGCCTAGATTAATGAAATTTGGAAGAATAACAGGGTACATAAGACTGTGTATACCGTTAAAATTTGATCGAATTCCAACGAGAAACTTCCGAGTTACGCAGTCAAAATTGTAACAAGTGCTGGTTAGTACTCACAAGTGAACACGTGAGTCGAATGAGTAACTCGGATGTTGAATGATGTTGAATGAGTAACTCGGAAACTTCTTGTTGGAATTCGATCAAATTTTAATCGTATACGTAGTTTTATGTACTCTGTTATTCCTCCAAATTTCATTAATCTAGGCTTTACAGAATCTGAGTTATTAATTTGTTGATCTTAATGGCGGCATTTTTTTTTCTGTTCATATCTCAGCTATCGTTCAAATTCGGACCCATGTTCATAGGACTTTTTGTGTTTACCTTGACCTCTATAATACCCCCTTGAATTGTTTTACACATGATTTGAATCACCCTGTATATGGGATAAAAGTGCACCAATCCAGCTCCTTCTTTGTAGAATAAAACCGATACAAATATTCCAAAGTTTCTCCGTTTACATCTTACTTCTGCCAATAATCAAGTATTTGTTTAATCATGAACAGTACATGCTGGGCCGGACTAGTACCTTTAGGGGCCCTAAGCACTGCACAGCTTCATCAATATAAATCCTGTTTTTTCTGAGGATTCGGGAGCCCCTATTCACATGCTTAGTCTAACGGGCCCTAAACACGTGCTTAGTCTGCCTGTGTATAAGTCCAGCGCTGAGTACATGTATAAGGAGCACCTTATCCATATCAAATACAAGCCAAGAAGCACACGACTAACACAGAAGGACGCACAGGTCTTTTAAATAGGGAAGGAGATACAGTTCCTGAGTGGAAAATCAGATTAAAAATTTATCTGATGATGAACAGATATCTATCCACGACCATCACAAAGACAATCAACGATAATGATGAATCAAAAATAGACGAAATTAGGAAGAAATATGAAAAAATGTGTAGAAAACTTGAAGCCCTCAAACGTCCAAGGTAACTCTAGCTTCGTTAGCCTACCAATATCCAGTTCCACACCAAAGAAAATAACCTGCTCAACAAGGACATGATGCATGGATTGCAGAATGAAACCATCGTTGACTTCACGAACTTGATAGCAGAAATCGAAATGGATGTATTTACCCTAAACCTCGAAAAAATGGTGTACAAGTGTTCCGTTAAATAATCAATGATCCATGCAGAAGCAACCCACCAAAGAAGTCGAAAACAGTCAAGGATATTAGAAGAAAATTAGAAAAGAACAGAGCAATTTCCATTAACGCAACAAAGGAAAAGTACCATGCTCATCTATGAAGAGAAATACAACCGACACCATACACTAGAAGCTACAACAAGGAAAATAAACGCCATCTAAATTTCTATAATAGCAGTCAAGTAGCTGAAAGAGATAAACGTAAAGACCAGCATCAGAGTGATTTCTATGAACGTACGGAATTTGTATAGATGTACCTGCATGAAGTAGCAAGAATTTATGTTGGGGGAGGGGGGAGGAATCAAATACATACCAGCTTCATCTTTGCTGAATAAAGCCAATATCAATTACTCCAAAGTTTCGCCGTTTACCATTACCTTCTAAACTTCAGGGCGTAATGACAGATAATAATAATCAGAGGAGGAAACAACTATCCATAAACATGTCCTTCAGCATTTGCTGCCTCCGAGGGCACCACATATTCTCAGGAGTATGGTATAAAATAGCATCTCTTTTGGTATGTAATTTAATGAGGATCTCAGTGAATGATTCAATTTTTTAAAATGACAAAATAACATTAAAATGAAAATTGTCTCAAACAGCAACATGATTATTAATAAATGAAAATTATATCAGAATATCGGTTTAATTCCTAAATCCTTGGTGAAACGAACTTTAATAGTACCTCTAAATTAAAGAAAAATCCAAAAGAACGTTTCTTATTGTTAAGCGTGATGAAAATAATCAACATCTACCTTGATGATCAAAAGTGTGGACCAACTAACAATTACAACAAAAATTAATCTGCAGATAAACTTTTGCACATACAACTTATGTAAACAACAGACAAAATAAGGCCAAACTGATTTAACTAGAAAGTTTTATGCATGTTTAACATATTTTAGTAATTGGCTTGAATTTTGGCTGTGACAGATCCTCGGGCACTAAACTGTATGCCGAAGCCTACGAGAGAGACAGCCCTGGAAGCGGAAAAGTCATCTGACCATCGGGATGCTAGCAACAATCCAAGCTTCATTGTCTTTATCTTGGATTTTAACAATTAGTGTTTTTCCGTTTGTTGGAAACAATGAAGATTGGATTGTTGCTGGCACCCCTATGGTCTGGTGACTTTTCCGCTTCTCTCTACTATCAACACCTCCTAGAAAGAAAGCCAAACAACTGAAACGTCATACATTGTTACATCATCAGAAGTCGATCAAATTTACGGCTTATTATTGGTAAAAATACGACTAATAATGGCCGAAATATGATGATGTAATAATGCATAACGTTTCAGTTGTTTGGCTTTCTTTTTAGGAGGTGCTGCTACTAGGGGTGCGTTCACTTATTCACTTAGGCTGTGTTTCGATAGACTCACGGACCTCGCGATAGTAGGGTTTCCTCTCTCTGAATCGTTTCGATAGGTTTTCATGAACCTCACGAGAAGGGAGGCCCCGACCCTACGAAACGGTCCGAGCTTCCGAGGTCGTACAGCTTCGTGAGAACCGATCCAGCTTGTTTAAAGATGGCGGAAGCCCGTTTCGATCCTGTATCGGTAGATCGGGTATCGTGGTATTCGTGGAGCTATAACGCGATAATATAACATGTCGATGTTTACTTTCAACAGCGTCAACAATAAATTACAGTTAGTGTTGGAATTAAACAAGAAATAAACAGTAATAAATAAAAAATCTCTAATACAGCGCAAGAAGAAAGAGCGAAAACCGAAAGTGAAACAGCGCCTGAACAAAGATACCTCCCCATAGCGTTTCGATAGCATGATCGTCGCGATTCTCACTTTAGCTCACTGGCCACAGTTAACACTAGTTGGCTCTCGCTAGGTCCGTGAGTTATCGAAACACACCCTTGGAGTCATTCCGAGTGACTCCCGTGACTCTGAGTCATTCGAATTCCGTTTCTTTATTTGCTCTGAGTCATTTGGTCTCCGTTTCTTTATTCGCTCGGAGTTAACTCTCTTGACCTCCAACATCACGTTACGCTCGGAGTCATTCGGAGTTTGTTTCTTTATTCGCTTGGAGTGCGACTCGGGTTAACTCCTGCTTTCCAAAGCCAACTAGAAAGACAGGCCAGGACGCGGAAAAGTCACCTGATCATAAAAGTCCGAATAACAATGTAACTATCATTGTTTCCATCTTGAAATTTAACAATCAGTATTTTTTCATTTGTTGAAAACAATGAAAGTTTGATTGTTGGTCGGACTGCTATGGTCAGGTGACTTTTCCGCGTCAGGGCCTTGTATTTCTCGTTGGCCTCGCTGCTTTCAAATTGGAGTCATCGGAGTCAAAAAATTCAATGAGAAAGACGACGCAACAATGAAGAGTGCCAACAAAGTTGCGACACGATGATTAATTTTGTTACAATGAGATAACGTTTGCGAGCGTGCTTGTTAGGAGCCATAGCAACCACACAAACAAGAGAAGAGAAGACTATTTCTTCAAGCTGGCGCATACGTTGTTTAACCATCAACATGGCCGCCTCTATCTTTCGAAAGTGCACGATCATAGTCTATCATAATTGGTTAGCCTTCCATTGTTGTAGGCTTGGCACGATACAAACGAAATTTTAGCTTAAATTGAACGAAAATTTGATTCGAGACAATTTCTTCAGCATATTTATTAATTTTTATATGCTCAATCTCAGTTCCATCTTTACGCATGGGCCCAGGTCACCCTAGCCTCTGTGATAGTAAATTAAAATTACAATTATGACCAGAACTTTTTATAAAAATAATAAAAAATAAAAAATATGTTATTGTTTATTCTTGTTAATAAAAAATAACTTAATTTTAAAGGGTCCCCATAAACAAAAGTGCCATGAGCACTGCTCATGCTTTTCTGATGCCTCCGGAGGTTGCAAAGAGGGAAATATCTTGAATCGTTCACAAGTAGTGTTGCCAATTTAGCAGGTGTAAATAATAAGAATAAATAATAAGTTCACCAAAGAATAATTCTGAGAGTTTTTGAAAAGAATTGAAGACTTGTAAATGAATGGTAGATGGTTGATGTGCATTGTTTAATTTTTATTAAAAATGTCCAACAAAAGACAACCGCATGAAAAAAAAACGCTAAATTGCCAATACTGCTCACAAATGATTATAACGATCAAAGACTTCGATTGTCACGACGTTATGTTGACTCTGAGCCATGACGCTAGTACTCTGATCACGTGATCACATTGACTCAGAGCATGACTCCGAGCGAATAAGTGAAACGCACCCTATATAGTCAATCCAGCCTTAGATTGCGCGAAATGTGATGGCCGTTTCAATTGTTGGATATTGTTACAATAAAAATTAAACAATACATAATAATTAACATGCCCATTACATTTCGCGCAAACTAAGGCTGGATGGATTATAGATGATGTTATAGGTGGTGTTGCTCCAGGCCGGTCTTGCTCGTTGGCTTCGGCCGTGACCACCGAGAGAGAAGGCCTCCGCATTGAAACGGAATACATTTATTTTTATCTATTTTATTTTATTTAATGAATTCCAATACGTCCATCCAGGGCCTGTATGGCCAGAGGCCGATGAGTTGGGTCCCTGGATGAACCTGGATTGACAACTGCTGTATGATGGTCGCAGCAGCCGGGGGGGGAGTGAGGATCGTGTGTCACTGATGGTCTCCCATCCAGTGACTACAGTGACTAGCCGTGCCTGATGTTGCTTAACTTCACAGAAGTTGTGTTCAGTGAAAGCCCATCAAGACACGGCCTCCGCCAAAAAATGAAAATACTGATTGTTAAAATCCAAGATGGAAACAATGAAGGTCGCTTGGACTAAGATGGGTGAGTTTTTTAAACGTGGCCCGGCACGAAATACTGCTCAGTAAGTTTTCAAATGACTTGTCATTAATATGATATTGCGCAGTTGAGAGAGTGACGTTGGTGTGCATGGTAGTACGAGGTGTTACCTCGTAGTTTGTGCGAAGTGGCGAAAATGGTGTTATCTCTGCAACAGTGGATTTTTTCGGTAGAGCAGCATGCACGACATGGGTCATGGAAACAGTGTGCAGATGAGTTTAAAATTAAGTTTCAAGTTGGTGCTGCGCTTGCAAAACCTCCTGCTAAGAGTGCAATGCAAAATTAATTGCGAAATGGCATGCAACGGGATCAGTACTGAATGCAAAGAAAGTGCGCGAAAGGACGGTCCGTACGATAGCAACCATTGCTGCTGCTGAAGAACACATGTTATGCAGTCCCAAAACGTCACCACGGCGGCTGTCTCAGCAACTGGGTTTGTCTCAGTCAAGTGCAATAAAGATCATGAAACAGGATTTACACTTACACCCCTTCAAAATGACCACTGTGCATCAGTTGCATGATGTGGACAAGCAGGTCAGGGTTCAGTTTTGTGAATGGTTCCTGAGCCCCATTGCTCCGGAGGTGCTGGAGGATGGTTATGTGTTCATCTCAGATAAAGCGTGGTTCCATCTGTCCGGTTACGTCAACTCACAGAATATGCACTATTGGTCTTCCGTCAATCCGCATGTGTTCATGGAGTCTCCACTGCATCCACAAAAAATTGGAGTGTGGTGTGCCGTCTCCGCCTGCCGCATCATCCCTGTGTTCTTCAATGAAACAGTGAATAGTGACCGTTATGAGCACAACATCTTCAACGTGTTTGCCGCACAACTTACTGATGACGAGGGTGGCAATGCTTACTTTCAGCAAGATGGTGCAACAGCCCATTCTGCACACGCAACATTTGCCCGTATCCAGCGCCGTAGTGAGAAAATTTTGGGCCCCGGGCAAAAATTTTGGGTCCTGGGCAAATCAGCTTTTATGGGGCCCTAAACAAAGTTTACCCCAAAACAAATTTAACTTAGACCTATCCAAAATCCAAATATTGGCCATATGTGCCAATCATTACTTCACAGAAAATAATTGTGACATTTTAGATTGGGACCAAACATTGAATGGGGGCCCCTATCTACAGGGGGCCCCGGGCAGGTGCCTAGGCGGCGCCCACCCTCACTACGGCCCTGCCCGTATCCAGGAAGTGTTCCCACCCGAACATGTGATCAGTCGAGGAACAGAACAGCCCTGGCCATCACGGTCGCCAGACCTATCGATCTGCGATTGCTTCCTCTGGGGTGCACTGAAATATGTGGTCTACCAGAACAATTCGCTCACAGTCGCCGACCTTCAACAAAACGTCCAGGTAGCCGTTCAGGCCATTCCAGCGGAAACCCTTGCTCGTGCCTTCAGGAACATGTGGACATGCCTTCACACGTGCCTCGAGGTCAATGGAGGACACTTCCAGCATCTAGTCTAGGTTATTTGCACTGATCTTTGATCATTGTTATCCCCTTTTCATGCTCATTTTTACACGTTGTTCACCAGGCCACTTTTAAAAAACTCACCCTGTATATAAGTTTACTCCTTGGCTATGCCCATGTGTACCAGCATCCCAAACAAGGAAGCGATTAGCATAATCAAGTAAAAATTAGAAACCCAAAATTAGGTTTCCCAACTGACAGTGGCCTAGAATCGATAAGCATCTTGAAATAAATACCAATTTATATTGTCTTTAATTTGAGAGCAAAAATCGTTTCGTTAACAGACTGAAGTTTCAAGTTTTAAAACAATAACTTTTAAACATTAATATTTAAATCGCGCTTTTTCGTATATCCAAAACATAAACAAAATATCTAAATAAAAAAAATTATTTATTTTAAAATTATTTTGTCACTGAATAAGCAATTTAAGCTAGATGAGCCCATGTCTATCGATTTTTTATTGTTTATGGCAATAAATAAATAAATAAATAAATATTAATTATTTATTTTTTATTAATTATTATTTTATTTATTCATTTATTTTTATTTAATGTTTTTTATTTATTGTATTCCAAGATTATTGTATGTCGTCCTTCTCTCCTACATCCATCCGTCTTCTGTTTTTAAGGGAATTTTAGAATCCATAATACATGTACTAGGAATATTTTCTGCCTGATGAATACCGTGAAAATATTGAAATTTAATTTTGCTGCGTTTAATTAAATATATTATGTCCAGTCTATTAAAGAGGCAAAAGGTGGTTCTATCAACGCACGGGGAATTCCTCTGGAAAAACCTTCTATTTCTAAGCTCGAAGGGAAAAACTCGCTTTCTTGTTGTTAGCGGCAAATTCTTTGACTTTGCCGCTTGTTGACACGTGATCAACGTTTACTGACTCTCACAGCCAATCACAGCAGAGCATTGGTGCTTGGTTATAGTGGCTAGAAGGGGTAGTGTGGCAACCGCTAACTCTCCCAATGCTAACCCAAAATGATGCACGCGGCGGTGGCGCTGCAATCAGCAGACATGCTAACAACGTGTAAATAATACTGGCCAATATAGAGAGAGTGCAAAGAAAATAAGGAAATAAATCTATTATTTAAAAAAAAAAGTACTCTCTCTCTCTCTCTGTATGTATGTATGATAGCAATGAATAACTCAGCAATGATGTTTTAACAATTTTCGCTAATTATTTACTTTGTTACTCGTATATTAAAATATGAACAAACTTCAATCATAAAATGATGCAAAAGATATTAACAATAAAGATAGGTTTTGAATTACAGTAATTTTGAATTTAGATTAACAATTTTTTTAAAAGGTTTAAACGAATTTTTCCACAATTTTTTTTTCTATTTACTTTGAATGGATGACAATATTAAAAACAATATCGACAGCATTGTTAAAGTAAATAATACCCATCTGCTAAATTAAATAAAGGAGTCATAATTTTCCAAGTCATATAAGTTCCTTTATTCTCAGTATTTGAATACACAAACTTCTTGGAGTAATAATTTCGTGGTAGGTAAATTAAAAAAAACAGGCACTTTATTTTTCTAAACGGTTATGAACTAATATATGTAAAAAATTTTTTATTAAAAACACACTTTTATTTTGAATTTACTAAAAAAGGAAATAAATAATTTTTAGCTACTGCGAATTGTATGGCTAAAAATAACGTGGGCCCCTTATTTCAAAAGACTGTAATACTTCCTAATTGCTCAAAAGTTGAGTTTTCAAATGAGTGATTGTGATTAAGCGAATGCGGTTTAAAATATGTGACCATGAAGGGGATTAAAAACATGTGATTTAAAAAAAAAAAAAAACTTATAATTTTAATTATTGAACTGCAATGAAACTTCAACAAAATTTAAACGTTATAATAAAATAATAAAGGGACTTGGAGTAAAATAAAACAATCTTAAAATTAACTTGCTGACAAACTTTAATTAAAAAGATTTGATATCAAAAATCACTATACATAAATAGGTTATCAAAAATAATGGTTTGAGTTTCTGATCTACAAAAAACTTCAAATAATCCTCAAAGCTACAATTTTAAAGAATGAAAATCCTCAAATCCATTAATTTGGCTATGCCTATTCTTGAAATTCATGGAAGAGCATATTAATAACCTATTGAAGATCGGAAGATAACATTGAAAATTTCGAACATTTGTTTTCAATTTTGTATAAATAGAGTAATTTTAAATATTAAATGAAATGAAATGTGGTTGCTTCCTAATATTAAATGAAATGATTGTCCAGATTAAGAAGCAACAACAGGCAAAAAATGCTGTCAAAACTCAATCAAACTTATTTATTTAATACTATTATATAAATTACCATTTTTTTTGATAAACTATTTATGCATAGTGATTTTTGATATCAGACCTTTTTAATTAAATTTCGTCAGCAAGTTAATTTTAAGATTGCTTTATTTTAATCCAAGTCCCTTTATTATTTTATTTTAGCCTTTAAAATTGGCTAGTATAAAAATAAATATCAATTTTATATTTATATAAAACATATTTATACATATCTAAATTTTAAAATTTATTTATAAATATCCAATACGTATATATAAATATAAGATCTTTTTAGTTAAAAATTTCCTTTATAAATAAATTTTTTTATATACTTTTTATTTTATCTTATCTTTTATAATAATTTATAAAGGAAAATTTCAACTAGAACGATTTAATATAACATTCCTCTTTTTTTACTTACAATACAAAATATTTTTATATCCAACGTATTTTATTTATTTTTAAATAATGCTGAGATAATATATTACAATTTAATTAAAGTCAGTTTTAAGAATTTAAACTCAATATTAAATTAAACTAAAAAAAATTAATAGTAAATCATTGATAACCTATTTTTTTTTATTTCAATAAAATTTTGAAATTATCTTATTTAAAAAATTTTTATGGATTCTATTTTATACCAGATTATATATTTTTTTAAAAAAATTTACATTTTTTAAACCCTGAATTTAAAAACTGTAAAAACAATTGTAATTTTATATAAAATAATTACGTGTACATTAATCTGGCAGTTCAAAAAATTCACATTTTTGTTAAATTCTTAAAAATAATCTTAATTAAATTGTATTAGATTTCATTTATTTGAATTATTTTAAGCAATTAGCTTGTCAATCCTTATTCCCGCCAGCCTTCTGTAGAAAAACAGCATGTCTACTGACGCTAGCGCCGCTCGCGGATGCATCACTTTTGGACCCGTTTTTCAGAGGCGGTTGCCACACTACCACTATACTGGCTAGAAGAATAGTGTGGCAACGGCTACTACTCGCTACAATGACGTATATTAAAGATAGACTCCGAATCTTATTGTTAACAGCGGCAAAAAGTGAAGCAAATTGTGCCATGATAGTTCTGGGCAGGAGTGAGCCGTGGAGTAACTAGCTGTCTGGCTGCTTTGTTTTTGAAGATTTTGGGCCTGAGGAATAATTAATTCAAAACCATTCCTCAAAGTTAAACTGCGTACAAGTGTACAAACAAACAAGAAAAAGCATCAGGAATCATTTTCCACAAAAATAAATCAAAAATACGTAACTAAAATGAAACTACGTAACTGAAAGACAATCGAAACGAAATTGAAATTGAAACCATAATCGAAAAATTGTTTATAAAATATAATAAAATACTTCAAATACAAAGTAAACGAAAAGATTAACTTATCACTCCGTGATCGGCGTGTGAAATAATTATTAATCAGCTACTCTTCTGTTTAGCCATGTGTTTTGCATCATCTTCACTCACTTTCGGCCATGACAGTTCTGGGATGGAGCTTCCCAATTTGCTTCAAGTTACAACAATAGAATTCGGAGTCTATCTTTAATATACGTCATTGACTCGCTATGCTACGTGGTTGATTCCCGATTTGATGATAGTAGCGGTGGCGCTGCAATCGACATAGATGCGAGTTACCCGGGAGATGAGATGGAAATCTTAGGATGAAGGTGGGTTTTTTCAGCTATATTACGGGCGACTTAAGTTTATTTATAAAAATTTTGTATATTTTAGATAATTGTCTTCTACAGAACTTGAGAATACTCTTTAACGTTAAAATAAATGAAAAATATCTGCTGTTATAAATAAGTTGAAATATAAGATCAGAGATGGATGAAGATATCCATCCCTAATAAGATAAAGCATGGAATATGAGCCCTTCCGAGCCAGAGGAATTACATTTTGAGTAATTAATCATTAAACATAGATCTGCTAAATTAAATCAAATAAAATATAAACATAAAATCTAACAATATAATGCTGTACACAGATGCTTACCTTACAAATGATAAAAAATGAATTTTCACAGATGTTTCAGGAGAAAAAATTCAAGAAATGAGGCGTTCGCCCCTCTAACTCGGAAGGTCTCATATGTGAAATGCACAATATTGAACAATAACAAGCAAAGAGAATATCTTTTTTCATATAAAATTCATTTATCACATGAATAACAACCAAATAACTTTTTTAAGTTATGATAAAATATTTAAATATCAGATATTTTAGGTTAATAGTTTTGAAAAAAAATATTCTTATTATTTAAAAAAAAAAAGGAAGATATATAAAAAATTTGTATTTAAAGCTGTTTTGACTGCATTTCATTATTTAAAAATAGGGAATTTTTAAAAATTATCCTGATTTTCTTACATTTTACATAAAGAAAAAAAATAAATGAGAAATATAGATAGAAAAGTGGTTCTTGAAATTTTAAAATGCAACAGTAAGAAGGGAAGGGGTGCTGTTTTATTGCAAAACTAAAATCAGGTGAAGAAATAAAAAAACTCAGTGTGAAACGGTCGTGTATTTCTCTATACCAAAGATAACTGAAAAAGAATAAAATCATTTGAAATTTAAAAAATACTGCAAAATCATCTGTAAATTAAAAACAAAAAGGGCGAGGGACGAAATATTATTAAAATGGTATATCATTTAATTTTCTGGAATGAAAATGAAATAATAAATCAAGTTTATAAATTTTACAGAGAAATTAATGGAGCCTTATTGATGTAAATCTCTGGATGCTTAGCTACAATGTTGATGTAGCTGCCATCTGGCGGCATCATCATTCGAGGAATCAGATTTGAACGCTCACTGCCACACTATTCTTCTAGCCACTATACTACCACACTATGACGGCGGGCCAAAATAAACAAATAAATTTTAAAAGAAACGGAAACTACTGTTTCCCCCTAACAAACAGCATTTTTAATAAATGTGTTTATAGGTAAACATTATTCAAATGGTAGAGCTTCAAAATGATAATCTCTGCAGGGCAGAGTTATTTCAATATCTGCTGCTCCACTTCCTCTTTGGTGTTACTTTCTGTTTCTGTTTTAGTTTCGTTTCAGATTGCCACTTTTGAAAAATGGCCTCCGTAAGGAGGCGAGCATGTTGTGCTATAGCAGTACTCATTTTTATTTTTGCATGTTTTGCTATGATTCAGGTAAGAAATATAAAGACACATCTTTCATATTCCTTTGAAAGTTTGATCATCATACAAACATTCCTGGAAATGTATTATTGTTGTTGGTTTTGCTTATTGAATCACTGAAATCGTAAATAAATAGGTTATTAAAAAAAATTTTTTTAACTTTGAATTTTTTAAAATTTTATCAGGGAAGGATGAAAAACTTTCATCCATCCCTGATTTTATATATTCATTATTCATTCGTGCTTTTCTTTTTATTTTTTTATTTAGTTATTTACATTGGATAACGCCTATCTAACTTCCTGGGACACTATTCTCAAAAGAAATCCATCCTTCAGTAGTTTTTTTGGAAGCAAAAAGAGTAATTCGTAATAATTTTTAAAAAGTGCACACAATCACCCCATTAAATAATGAATTGATTTTTTGTTGGGTTTATTTTAAATACAGAATTTGAATAAATGTAATGTGTTTGACTAGTAGAGTGCGATATAATCACTAATGCAACTTCAAGTTAGTTAATGCAGAATCATGTGACACATGCAGAATCAAAGTGTGCGAGTGGTATAGTCAAGCCATAACATCGAGAGCTCTGAATAGAATGGTCGATGAACAAAAACGGGAGAGTTAATTTCCTACTTCTCCTACTTATCACCCATATTCCCCTTTTATACTTCATCGATGATTCCACTCGGGGCTCTCCATCTTACAGTTTGACTAGATAAAAAAAGAAAAATACAAATAAAAGAAAAACTAAGTAAGAGAATTAAAAATAGAGTTAATAAAGAGCTTGTTAGTAAACAAAAGTAATTTAAGACCTTTTTTAATGGCAGCAGGAAGAGATGGATGGAGAGAAACGGGTAATGACGACCACCATTTATAGCTTCACTCATTAGAAACATGTGACAGGTTCAATTGTGCTGCAAAGAGCTACGATAAACTGAGAAAAACTGCTACTGAAAGGTGACAGAATCTAAAAAAAAAAAAAAAAAAAAAAATTATGGCTATGACTGCCTTCACTATGTATACAAAGTTTTCCTAGAGAACAAACCATGCAGTGAATAGCAGTTTCTTCATCCTAAATGAAAACATGGTGATTGTTGTATATTACTGGCAAGATAAAGGAAAGAGACAACCTCAGTGGCTGAGAGTGTTAAAGCGCAGGTCCTATCACTATCGTGATCATAAAGTTGTAGGTTCAAATCCTGCAATGGCATGGATGTTTGTGGTTGCTCTTATAAACCCTACAAACAGCCTCCAATCCACATTTGATCAGCCTGGAGCTTACTGCCCAATTCCTCTTTAAAATTAACCATGCTTAATGTATGGATAAAAATATGGAGGAGACCTCATTCTGCAGTAGATAGATGATGAAAAATGGAAAGAATGGTTTCATAGCACCAATTGATGGCACTGTGCAAAAACTACAGCAGCCGCCACGTAAGTTGAACGATCTTTTTGACATGCGCAGTAAGTCATCTCATCAATATGCTTTGTCTGGATTTTACCCATGATGCACTTGTTCTACTTTAGTAATGCTAGAGATATCGTTGAAACGTGGAAAGCCTATTAAAAGTCATAATATAAAACAAATTGCATTCGAGGTGACTGTTCTGCGTCTTTTTTTAATTTATTAATTTATTAATTTCATTTATCTATTTAAAAGAAAAAACGAAAATAGAAACTAAATATAAATACAAAAACAATGCTTCGAAAACGAAAGCGGATGTTTCATGGAATAGCTAAGCGATTTACTTCCCGTTAATGTCTATTGGCTGGCGTTAGAAATGACGTCATCCTGTCGTTCAACTTATGTGGCGGCAGCTATAAAAACTAAAAATAAAATGTTTGGAGCATTTATTTACCAAATTGGAGTATTTTCGCCAGTTTTCCAGTATTATGAGATATGGAGGCTTTGCAATAAATTTTATTGATCAATAAATTCACCAACTGGTTTCGCCATCTTTTCCTGGCTTTGTCAAAGTGATAGAATAAATAACTGCAAAATATTTTTGAAATTGAATAACGAAGTCTAATAATATGATTGGTATACAATGAACAGTGAGGTTTTGATTGTTGAGAAAATAAAAGATAAAATAGGAAGATGTAAACCTAAACATCACTGTTCATCAAAGCTGGGAAAAGATGGTGAAACTGGTTCGTGAATTTATTTGGACATATCAATCTTTTTCTGTTGTATGACATTGCCCTCAGTTGGTTCTCTTGTATGAAAACATACCCATGCACATAGCACTGCCAGTGAAGCAGTGTCTGGGATCACAGTAAATCTGTGTGATTGAACATCCCTCTATTTTCCAGATAAGGCTCTGGTAATTTTCTACTGTTACCAAAGATAAATTGTTCCATGAAAGGGGAATGCTTTAGCAATGGTGAGGTTATCTAAAGCTGCATGACCTAGAGATTGACAGAGGTACCTGTTTATTTGTGTGTCCATCAATACTTTTGATCATCTACATAGCTGATATAAATGTTGTATGAAGTTGGATGGAGATATAAATGTTGTCTGAATCTCTGTAATTGACAATTCCGAATATACTTCTTTGTTTCGATATAATAAACAAATGAGTCATAGCCAAATACTTTGACTTTAGTTCAAAATGGCAGCAGATTCCCTTCACTCACCACATCTGAAACTGTGAATGAGACTTGGTTGCATCCATGACTTATGTGATTCCAGAAAATCTAGTGTCCTTTGATAATAATGAATTCTTCGTTTTTTTTCCAGCCATCTCAACCAAAAGTTAATAAGCAACTGCAATACAAGCAGCAAAGTTGAGTGCACAGAAGATGCCATGTTGGAATTTGACGTCACAAAACTTGGTTCTTTTCCTGTACAGTGGACACCACAAAAATGTTTAGGTTTCAAAGAAAACCCAGAATCTTTCAGTTCTAGAACTTAAATAACTGGGATATTTTTGACAGCAGACACACAGCATAAATATTGTCTCATTACTTAATGGGCATACTGTACATTAAAATTTTATTGTATGTGAAAAAGACAAATTACTGTCTGAAGCTAATTCTTCAAGATGCAGAGATGCTTATTGCTGTTTTATATTTATTGCTTTTGCACTTTTATTATAGATCACTGTTCACATTGGTGCAGTGAAGTCCTGATTAACCGAGTCTTTTATAAAGGTGTTTTCCAAGCTGGATAGTTAAATATCAATGGACTGTTAAGCTGTATCAGGCTTTTATACCTGCTGATTTCATGATTATTTACTTTCTGATTTTGAAGTATATTTTTAATTTTTAAAAAATTTTTAATTTGTTATGATGCCATATATACCCTTGGTCCATATTAACTCAGGCGATGTGGACTTTACCGTAATATATAAACTAAGAGATTTGGAAAATTTATAAAATCTGAAAATTGTATAAGGGGCAAATTTATATGAGAGGAATTTACTAATTGCAGATGAAAATGAAATAATATCAGCAGAGACACCAATTTTATTATGGTGGACACCATTTTCAGGAAAATCTAAAAATTTTCGAACCTGTGGCAGGCATAAATGTCTTTTTACAGAAAATCGATCCTATAGGAATCATTCAAATACAAAGGTAAAATCTTTAAGCTGAACATCAATAATGCATAATAAATTTAGTTTATGTAGACTTTCATTGCTGCTCATATTCATAAAACGGGGCTCGACAAAATATTTTTATAGTTTCAGACAATTGGCTACAAGGTTTCAAATTCTAATAGCCCAATAACAAAATTCACTCTCCATCAAAATAAAACATATATAAAGTATTGTTACTTAACTCGTAATTACTTGTGTTAAATTAAACCTTAATTATATAGCCTAGTTCACCGTATTCGTTTTACAAAAAATAAAAAGAGGAAACAATAAACTATCAACATCTACGTAAAGGCTTTAAGACGAATGTAAAAACTATTTTTGTAGTCATAAAAATAGGTGAAGAAAAAGGGTTAAATACTGACCTAACATGAATAATTAAGGGTTAAATAGAAACAAGTTTCCAAATTATCTATAGCCCTTTTATTTCACTGTGGCTTATGTACATGATGAATGCCTGGTATGTTTGATCCCATTGGTGCATTGCTGGTTTTGGATCAAAGTCCATTATAGAACAACAATGATTGCACTTTATATTTAAGTGTGTTGATAGAGTTCCACACTCAGACAATTCCTTTGACATGTTTCAATTTGTTTCTGCTTAGAAAATGCACTGGATATAGCACAAAGTAGTGTAAAGGTCGTAGGATAAAGTTCAGTGTGTTCTGTAACAAATACAATACACGTTATTAAAAACTCTTGGATTTTTTTTCTGTAAACTGTTAGTTTTAAGTCAATTCACTCGCTAAAAATTAATTGTTCATCAAAACTCTCTGGAACCTCAATTTTTCTTTGTGGAAAGCCATTAAGCTTTTGTAGTTCTTCCACCCCATTCAAAAGGCTACATGTGTACTAGCCAAATGGCTACCATGAAGTACTTTTTAGTAGCCATCTTGGAATATTTAGCAGCATTTGTCAACCTGGCTACCGGTTTTGTCGAGCCCCGCTTAAATGTGAAGTATATGTACTAGGCAAAGAACACAAACACTTTTTAGCTTTAGTCATCAGCTAATGATTCTCAACCTTTTTGATACCTATTAGAAGGGCATTTAATAGTTTGGGAGGGAAAATATAAAAGTTATTATTTAGTATTCAAATAAAAGTTAGTTTTAACTTAAAATTTTCTATTATTAAGTATATCCTATTTTTTTTCTTAACTTACTTTGCTTTGTTTTGTAGAGAACTGAATTTATGATTCATTATACCTATCTTGGTGTGTAATTATTCTTGTTGATTTTTAGGTTTTTATATTTTATGGGAGCAATTTCAACTCTACGGATCTTCCTGTTCCACTTTCACCATCAGAAGAATGGGCTTTATTGCATGAAGAGTCTCCAAAAAACAACATGATGTTTTGTCACCTGGAAACATTGCAGTTGTTCAATTATACCTCCACTTTCAGTTCTCATTCTGACTTTCCTTTGACGCTATTATACTTGAAAGATTTAAACTCTCTCACTAGCCAACAATTTTTTGTTTCTGTTGAAGAGAAAAATAAACTTCTGAAGACTATTTCTCCAATTGTGTATATTCACTCAGATTGTGACACACCATCTGGTAGAGATCTTTATGTAAAGGAGTTGATGAAGTATATTGATGTGGATTCTTTTGGAAGTTGTCTACACAATAAGGATTTACCTGAACGGTTAGTTTTCTGCAGTATTGTAATATTAAATATAAAAATATATCTTGTAATTTTTTAAGCATCCTTTAATGAAAAATTTTCATTATAAATTAAAAAATTAATGCAGTTTGGATTAATAATTTCAATATTGAATACTGATAAGTAATTCAACAACCTTCTATTAGCTCTAGTGACGAAAGAAGGGGCCAATCAGAATCATTCTCTTATTGATTGGACAGAATCATTTTGTGGCGGTCTCACTTCGTGAAAAGTGAAAGTTATTCACTGCAGTGTCTGTGAGGATGGAAGCAGACTTATAGTCAGTTGCAAAGACCCAACAATTCAGTCAGGCTAAGGAGAATGTTTTGAAGCCTAACCATTCAGTTTCCAAAATGTGTTGCCAGTTTTAACCCATCAACTTGTGCTTGAATCCAATTGGATCTCGCTATTTCTGCTCCACATCTTTGGTTAAGATAGCTATAGTCGGAGGCATGCAGAAGGGGGGAGGGGCAAAGGGGCAAAAGCCCTGGACATCCCTGTCGGAGGGGCATCCAATCAGTGTTACACACATCTAATCGATGAATCAACCCTGGACATCAACCAAGCCTCTATATGCGATTGCTTCTTGTATAGAGGATTACGAAATATGTGGGAAACTTTAGGGAAGTGATAGAGGACCTAAAGACAAGCAGTGAATATTATAAGCATTTTAAATTACAAATATTTTTTTAAAGATAGCTTAAGATGGGCCTGTGAGGTTTTAATTGTATGTCTTACTTTTTCATCAATAAGTACTTTTTAGTTCATTTACATTTGATCGCAAAGTCCACTCCTAGTACTACAGATAACACTCAAAATATCCACCACGATCTCTAATACAGTGCTGCATTATAGACTGTCTTATTCTTTCCCATGTTCCAAGTGTCTTTCACCATCCCTTGTTTATGCAGTTACCGTTTGGGCTTTGACTGCAAACCACAAAATAGCTCCAAGCTGTAAAAGAAAGTAGTTGGAATTAGAAAATTATTCTATGCTTATTAGAATGGGCTGTGAATAAGCAGATCTTTCAGAATGTGGATATTTTTAAACAGATAGTATTGTATTAGCACTCATTATAGAAATTAAAAACTGATATTAAGAGATTTTATTACATAAAAAGTATTAAGTGATTAATCATTTTCTTAATCGATAATCATCAAATTTTTATATTTTTATTTACTTATTTAATAAAACCTACCATCAAAAAATTTACTTATTTTCAGACTGAGAGATCCAATGGCTACAATGAATAATGACGAATTTAAAAAAATTTTATCACAATATAAATTTACCCTGTCATTTGAAAATGCTGCTTGCAATGACTACATTACAGAAAAATTCTGGCGACCACTAACAGTAGGGTCTGTTCCCATTTATTTTGGGGCACCAAACGTAAAGGTATGAGCATGAAAACTGATTTTAAAATAATCTAATAATTATTGTAAAAAAAAAATTAAAATTAAGATATTGTCCATTTCCAAAAAAAAAAAAAAAATAAAGGAAAAAAAGAAAAAACAACTATAAACAGATTCATAGTAAACTTCTGAAAGAATGGAAATTTTATTCCACATAATATTTGTAATAATTATGCATTTTTAAATTGAATTTATATTAAGGATATTGTATAGATAAGTTTTCTCATAGAAATTACTGATTATATTAAGAAGTATAGAATTGAGGTCCATCTTCAACACTCTAGAACACTTATATCAAGGCAGTGGAAACAGAATTTGGAACAATCTTCTTTGCTGATAGAAAATTATGGCCAGAGAAATAAACACTCAGTCACATCTTGGTTTATTAAATGTGATGTAGGTAATAAAACCCACTATCAAAGTACAAGAGAAGTACCGAGTGCAACCTTTATGAAAATTAGAGTTAGACAAGGGAAATTTTAAAAACAGGAAAATTTTAAAAATTTTCAAAAGCAGTCATTCTTTTATATTGATTGTAATGACTTATGAAACTGTTCAAATGGTCTTGTGTTGCATAATAAAACAAGTCATTTGTGAGTCCTAATTTTAAACTTTTAAGATTTAACTCTTTCAGTTCCAGTTATATACAATGGGCATATATGATTTTTATGTATATGGCTCTTAAATTCATGTGCAAGTATTTTTTACATATTTGTTTTATTTTTAGGTTTTCTATTTGTTTTATTACATTATAAAAATAATTTTAAAGACGCCCATCTCCATTGTGATGGACGTGAGTGGGTGATGTAGCGTCGTAAATCTCAGTTTTAAATTATTGTATTTTATCATTAGCACGTTATTTAGCAGTTTTCAAACAAGGAAAAACTCCTGCCATTAAAAGAAAAAAATGGGGTCTGAAAGGATTAAAGGGGTTAATTGCAGTGAAAGACTTGATAAACCTAAGTAGTTTGCAATTTAGGGAAAGCAGCAATTGTATGGACAACATCAGCATATGCTACTGATAAATGTTCACACCCATTAATGACTGCTGTTTAGCCAAGATTGGTAATTATTTTGTTTATTATGTTTCTTTATATACCAAATAATTCAAATATATTGGTATCCAAATAATTCACACTATAAATTGAATAATCATCCACACTGACAGACAAAAATAAATGTACACTTTTTTTTTTCATTCTACCTAGTCTCGATAAATTGAAGACCTCTATAAATCAAAGTATTTTGTCCTTCGATTGAGATTTGATTTATCGAGGTTCTACTGTATAATGCTTATGGCCTATTATGTATATTGGAGATAGCACATAAGATCATATTTCATTGATTAAAAAAAATATGAAGGCAATATAATTTATTCATTTCCTCATTGATTTTTTTCTTCTTTTTTTTTTTAACAACAGGATTGGTTTCCAAATCCAAATTCAGCAATACTTGTAAACGACTTTAAAAATGCTTCCTCCTTGGCAAATTTCCTGAAGATTGTAAACAATAATGACACTCTATATAATAAATACTTGAGCCATAAACTTCATGGAATGATCACTAACAGTAATCTCATGGAATCCATAAATATTCGTTCATGGGGAACAAATGATGATGATCTTAAAAAGAACTTTGTGGAGGAATTTGAATGCTTTCTGTGCGAACAACTTCATAAATATATGTTAGCTGGAGCAAGAGGCTTTGCTTCAATCAAGCATCAAGCTAAGCAAAATCATTACGATTGTCCCGCACCAAAATCGCCCTACAGTTTTCACCATGGTGAATCATGGTGGTTGGATTTATACAAGAAGGCTGCTATTGAGTCGCATGTTTTAAATCAGTTGGTTACTAAAAGAAGTAATTATTCATCTAAAGAATATCATGACAATATCATTAATCACTACAAACATATTTCCAGTTCAAAGCCTGCTTCTTAAAAGCAATGAAATTTCAAAGGAGTTTTAATTCACTTTATATCCACATTGGATACACATAATGCACAGTATCTGTGAATAAGGGTTTATTGTATATTTTAATTATTAACTTTAGTAGAAAATTTTGATGTAAATATTATAAATATCAAAACGGTTCCTATGATCTTTCATTGAAAACTTTTAAATTAAGAAATTATTTTAACCTTAGAATTAACAAAGTTTTTTTTTAATGTCTCATTAAGAGACGCTTGTTTTAAAGGACATAAGGTGATTAATTGTTTATTAGATTTTTTTAATTGTTTTTTTAATTTTTAGCTGTATTTAATAATGCCACTCCCTCAATTCATTTCTGTAATTAAAATCTTTGAATCACTTATTTACTGTATTGTAGAAGCAAACCTGTAAACTGCCATTACTCAGTAGAACAATTGCACAACTGTATTGTATACAGCATTTTGTTTATTTTCTATGCATTTCATTCCTCTAAGAGGCTATGCAACAAAACTTTGCATAATCAACCTTTCGTCCTAGGGAAGATCATGAGGGTTCCCAGGACCCTCAAAATTCTTTAAAAGTTAACTTTTAATATGTTAAAGAATTGTCAATTAAAATTAACGCCTGTGTGTATATTACTTAGTTATTATGCACACAATGTGCCTAGTTAGTTTCAAATTCATTAGCTAAAGTCTTAACCAGTCTGGACCCATAAGCAAAGTGTATATGCATTTATAATTTGTCGCCCAGTGATTGCATTGCAACCCAATTTTTAGCACAGGTGTCATGAAACAGATTATTTATAATATTTGTGTCTGCAAGATGCAAGACCACATAGAAGTAGATCTTTACATCAAATTTTAAATTTCCCTAGTATAATAAAATATTATACATTGCAAATGATAAATCTTAAAAGATTTGTTTAAAGATGAAATATATAATTATTTTTGCATAATATTCTTATCCAGCAATAGTGTATACAGGGTGCTCGGAAAATATCTGGCAAAATTTAAGGGATGGTAGAGGGGACCAAAATAAATTTTCTGTAAAAGATATGCATCTGGAAATAATTCGTTTAAGTGTGGCGGTCAATGACGTCTGGGAGTAAAGATGTCATTTCCCTGCTGGGACTTACAAACGCAGAGCTTGCAAATATCCATATGACTTAAGGGGCAGCGAACGGAAATTGACTATCTGCTCAGAGGCTGTACACAGAATGATTTGATGAGACAACTGCAGAATCGACAAACGTTTGATGAGCATGTGCACTGCCAGCTTTGCATAAGTGGATCTTTCAGTGCTAGTAAACATGATGTGGGCTGACCAAAAGAAGTTTGAGCATCTGCTGTAAAAGTGCTCAATATAAATTTTTGTTAACTATTCTCTGGCATGGTTTTCTTTCACCTTTCACGTTTCTTCGTCTCCAACACTTAAATGCATCATTTCTGGATACACATTCTACGACTGAAAATGCTTATTTTGGTCCTCTCTACCACCCTTTAAAATTTTGCCAGATATTTTCCGAGCATCCTATATACAGGGTGGACAAAAAGGTACTCCCCTATTTAAAAATTATTTATTGCAAAAAGTTATGAACTTACAAAATTAAATCATAAAATGAAATCACTGCATAGGGTGACTCAAAAAGTTTTTTTCGCACTTAGTCAGGTTCGATGTGGGCACCCCTAGTGATGCGTAGGATGTCCAATCGGTATTCCAGCTCCGCCCACGTGCGCCCGAGCATTCCGGCATCCACTGTTGCAATGTCAGCATGGATTCTCTCACGCAGTTCTTCCAGATCACGGACAGGAGTTGAATACACTCTGTCTTTTCTGTAACCCCATAAGAAAAAGTCAAGGGGTATCGCATCAGGCAAGCATGAGGGCCATGGGATTGGATCATCATGTCCAATCCAACGGCTGGGGTAAACTCTGTCTAGAAGCTGATGCACAAACAAGGCCCAATGTGGTGGTGCGCCATCCTGTTGAAAAATCGCGTCTTGCTGGAGATGTCCCACCTACAGAAAGGCTTACTCTCTCAGCATGTCTGCGTATGTTGTGGAATTGATGGTCGGTTCGATAAAGAAGGGCCCGACAACTTGATCTTTCATCAGTCCCCGCCAAACGTTGAGTTTTGGGCTGTTCCATTCCACTTCCTGATAGGCGTGGGGGCTTTGGGATCCCCAAATTCTGACGTTATGTCTGTTTACCTTCCCACTCACATGAAAAGCCTATTCATCTGAGAACATAATCCTTGCAAGGAAGTTATTGTCCTTGATGCGTTTGAAAATTTCCTCGGCAAAGGCTAGTCTCTTCGGCTGATCTGTCTGTTTCAAGGCTTGCAACATCTGCAGTTTATAGGGAAACATTTTCAAACGTTTCCGTAGGACATTTTGCAAGTTGCAACCTTCTGGAAGCTCTTCGAATCGACTTCCTGGGCGAACAATGAAAGGCATTCCGAATGCGGTCGACAGTTTCCGCACTCGCTTCAGGCCGTCTGACGTGATGCTTGATGTTCACGCTACCAGTAGTCAGAAAGTTCTTGAACCACAACCTTAACGACTTTGCATTTGGTGGTTCCTTTCCGTAAACACAGCGATAATTTCTTTGCACACTGATGGGCGATTTTGACTCATTCCACCACAGCAAGCACTGCGCCTTCTCAGCAGGAGTCGCCATTTTCGATCCGTCACTGATGCCAGCTCCCCCAAATGGTAGTGGCAAGAAAAGACGAATGAAAAAAAAATTTTTTTGAGTCTGCCTATGCGGTGAAGTTATTTTCATGAATGTAAGTTCATAATTTTTGCAATAAATAATCTTTAAATAGGGGAGTACCTTTTCGTCCATCCTGTATTACTTGAAATGAGTCATATAAGTTTGAAATTGGCATGATAAATTTTCATTATTTTTATAAATTTGGAGTTTTATTGGAATTTTTACATATCCTCAAAGTCTAATAATACTTCATCATTTATTGTAAATAAACTTAAATTACAAGCTAATTTATAGGCTGTTTGTTCCATTTTTAATTAACCATTTAAAATAAAACATAGGCAATTGTATATAGTTAATATCATAATGACTTGTAAAGGCTTCCACAATTGTAAACTGTAAAATAATTTTACACTTTATATAAATTTAAAAACATGTATATTTACTTTTAATTTCAATTCTGTATGAAATAAAGTTTGGTTAATATTCAATGCATTATCATTTAATCTGTGCTAATGTTACAGGTCTTTTATAAAGCTTTTCCTACTTTTTATTTTCTCAGTTTCAACTACGATCTATTTTTTCATAATTATATGTGTACCAAGTAGATTTATAAATTCTTTATTCAAGAAATATTTTCACCAGAAACATAAATAAGGCTCTTATGGGCCAGAATTTTTTATGATTGTCATTTAAATATTATTTGCTAACTTTTGCTCAAAATAAATTCTTTGAATTACAGTAAGGTAATTGTAACAAAGAATGAAAGATAAAACTCTTAAATGAAGAACTAGAAAAGAAGGGGACATTCTCTTACCAATAGAAATAAAATGTGTTTCTGATATTTTAAAACTTCATCTATTTTTGTAGATTAAGAGGTTTGTTCTTTTCTAAGGTGACCACAATAAAAAAGATAGTGTTATTACAGTAAGCCTTGTATCCTTTTGAGGTTTTTAAATTCATTTATCTCCACAACAAGTACATTTACATTTGATTAACTCCCATCAACAGTTTCTTTACATGGCCTACATGGATATTTTATAATTATGTAATTTTTCATCCCCATCTTGTTGGTTTTACATATGGTTGTATGATCTTAAGGAAATTTTGAATATGAATCTCATTAAAGCCTTAAAATTAGTGGCAAGTTTTTAAGCAAGTTTACATATAATTAAAATTAAATTCAAGTTTATACATTATCTATCCACTACAGGATGAGGTCTCCAAAATTTTTCCATAGACAAAGCGTGGAATAATTTTGAAGAATTTGGAATAATTGAAAATTTGAAAATTAACACTTAATAGTGTCTGTCACTCTGTCATCATTATGCAGTTTCCAATGATTATTTTCATCACCATCACTAGCTGATTGTTGCTCAGAATGTGGGCTATTGCCCTGCACCATATCTTCCCCTGTAGAAGAGAGTTCTGCAGAACGGTGGGGCTCGTGTTGTTCCATTCCTGTTTACAGGCTTTCCAGAGACCCTCAATAGTTGTTGGATGGCATCGAGCAAGGACTAGTTTCATTACTCCAGATCCACAGAAATTCAATGGTGATGCATCTAGTGACTTGAGAGGGTATCACGAAAGGGTATAATGTGAATTCCAGTTTTTTGTTCCAAATTCAACATAAATTAAACAGTCGAGTTAAACGAATGGCCGGAGGTTTTGTCTCGATGCAGCCAAACTTTGCTTTTATCCTCTTCATACAATGTGGGATTTTCTTGAGGAAAATTGGACTGAGAACATGCTACCAATAGTAAAGGGAGTTAATCTTAGCCTTCCTGTCCACTCTTCTGATTGTAGGCCTGCCGTTGTACGAGTGTCCTATAATCACCATAAATCCTTTTGATAAACTTTCCATACATTCCTTGGACCACTTTTGACACCATATCTCTCCACGTAGATAGAAAATTGCACGGGTTTGTTGCAATTGTTGAGATAGGCATAGGCTTCATCGAAAGTGATGATGTACTTCCATCATTCTGCTGCGAAGTAACCCTCATAGAGCCTCCGATAGCTCCTTTCTGCTACATGTTGTGGCAGCAGCTTATGAACACAACTCTTATGATACTTTTCCAGATGCAAATCTTTGTTTATTATGTTATTTATGGTAGCCTGTGAAGTTCCTACAATGATCGCGATCCTCTTTGGGTTGCTGAATTTTCATGTGGGAACTTGAGGATTTTGCAGTTTCTGGCCAGTTGGAATTAACCCTTTCCAGGATTTTTTCTTTTCCATTCAGTAATGTCGATATGCCTTTCTACGAAACTGAGCAATTTTGAGTTTTCTATGAACTAATTATAGCAGAGTAGCTGTAATTAGCATCGGAAAAGGCAGTAATATACCCTTCCCAGTAAGGTCTGATTTTCGGAGACATTTTTTATAACATTTACTGCTTTCGAATGAAACAACAATGCAGATGTAATAGCATCATTTCACATGCTTTCTGTCATGCATATGTGCAGCTGTTCACACAATAAATAGTTACCAAAGGTCATAATCAACCTTCTGTAGAAGTTATCAACTCTTGATGCTGTAAAGAAATCATAAACCAAAGAGAAAAGATTTGGCCAAAGAACTTAAAATTTTACTTAAAGATTAGTAACGATACTGAAGAATGCGAACGAGATTAGACAGCAAGTGAAAGCAGCTGGAACATTGAAAATGATGCACACGAAGATGTGGAAGAGGCCTTACTGACATGGCTGAAGATGGCAATCTGAAGAAGTAGAGAGTGATGGCAAAAGACAGAAAGATCTGTGCTTGCTAACACGCCTACACTGTCTATTTTAGATGAAATGAACTCTTATATCCTGTACAGTAGCAATGATGTTCTGCCAGTTTTTTTTCAATTTGTACAGTTCTGTGAATACTGCCATTACAAATAAGTATATTCGTTCATGTAAACAAACTTCAAGAACCAAGTACAGGGAGAGTTTAAAGTCGCGCACATCAAAGTTTAGCTGCCCATAAAAGTACCATTTTGAGAATTTAAATGAAAGTAAAGTATTACAGAGATGAGTTGAAATGTTGGCTTTTATTTTTAGCAGACAAATATTAGGTGTTACAATAAATGTTGGGAATGATGTCCTTTTACACGAATACAAAAGTGTGTTCATTTTACCAGACTAACTTTTGGTGTTACAATAAATATTCGAAATGTCCTCTTTCAAAAAGGAATTGTGTCCCTCCCCCCCTCCCTTTTGCTCTCCAGATTTATCACCCCCTAATTTCTTCCTATGGGGTTATCTGAAAAATGTGGCTTATGTGCATAGTCCACACACAATTGCAGAGCTGAAAATGAACATCACAACAACCATTTCTAACATCAATACTGCCATGCTTCGCAGAGTCTCACGAAATCTGGTAAAACTAACACGTTTTTGCATGCGGGAAAGAGGACGTCATTTCGAACATTTATTTGAATACCTAAAGCTTGTCTGCTAAAAATAAAAGCCAACATTTCAACGAATCTCCGTGATACTTTACTTTCATTTAAATTCTCAAACTGGTACTTTTACATGCAGCTAAACTTTGATATGCGTGACTTTAAATTTACCCTGAAATAAACGAGTGACGGTTATTTTTAAAATCTCTTTGAGGCTTGATTCATAGCACTGCACCATTGGGGTTTCCTTTCTTTATCGGCTAATACAAACAAAATTTTTTGACCCCTGAGATTCGACTGCATCGTAGCCTAATTACAGCAAAAAAAATGTTAAAGTGGTACAGCAATAGTGAATAAGCTTTTACCATTTTAATTTTGATACTTCTAAGTTTATTTGCTCAAGTTTTATCATATCTGAATATGATCTGTAATTGACCCATCCTTTGCTTTTGAAAGCCAATCAAATGTATTAATCCAAATAAAAAAATGCACCATTATAATTTTATTAGACTTATCGAAGATTTAAAGTATATGCATATTTTTTTTTTTTTTTTATTTTATCTAATTTCAATTTCAACACCAGGAATTAAACTGACACCAGGAATTTACGAAGAATGTCATAAATTCCTCATAACACGTTATAAAGTACTTTACCTAGACAATACAGTTGAATAACAACAAGCAGTTTTATTTTAAACTTCCCAATACAAATTTAGAACAAGTAAACCATAAAACTGAATTTTTTCGAACGAGGAATATTTATTGCTAATTTCGATTATTGCTATTCGTGTCAAGAGTTTTCACGGGAATATTCTTAGGAAGACCTACTGAAAATAAATAATTCTTTAATCCATTTGTTCATATAACAAGCAAAGCAAGTTAAATGACCATATATGCGATAACGCTACGGGATTCCATAAATAGTCTTTTAAGGATTTGTTTTGGTAAAAATGGCCGCCATATTATTCGCCCACATTGCGCGCGATAATGCACAATGCTGAGGCAGGAGCTAAACAGTAATTTAGTAGCACGAACATATTGAATTAAAATGAGGCATTTAAAATTAACAATTGTTTTTATGTTGACGCGCGGCGCAAAATGAAACTGAATTGTAACGCTTTGGTCGCATGTCATTTTCAGCTCGTCCGATTGGCAGAAAGGCCGAGAACGTCCTCACGTCGAGGATGATGATGATTGTGAAGTGGAAGCGCGTGTAGTGTGCGCAGTTCAATGCGCTCCGAAAATCTTAACTAACCTGTGTTGCGCACGGTGCATGTGCTGTTAAAAAATTTTCTCAAAGAATTATTCTGCCTCATAAATCTTCACCAATATTTATCAGTAAACTAATGAGCTTGTAAATTTTAAGTAAAATTCATTATCGGCGAATAAATTTGAGGTAAGTATTTCGATTTGGAACACCTGACTTCACAATGGGCGTATTGTCGTGAAATGTGCTCGCTTTTACTTTTAGACAATCGTTAGGCTTATCTTTGTCACTCCGTCACTTGTGTTCGATAAGTTAACGTTTGTTTTTTTTTTTAATAATGTGGGTTCTAATGCTTTCTTACAGGAGCAGTCCGCTCCAAATTAATTTAGCTGTTCGCATAATTTTTCTAAATCTTTTTCCAGCCGATCTAGGGCTTTTTTGGAGGTAAAAATGTCAGATACGTTTTCGATTTGCCGGTGTTAAGTTCGATTACGACGCGCCATTAGGGCTAACATGGATTTGTCACATTACTCCGCTAAAAACGCCAAATTTTCGTTTTAAAAAGGTTGAATATGTTCTTAGAAGAGAGATTTAACGGAATTGGCGTATCATTTTGACTTGCAGTAACGTTAATTTTATGGCGGGAGTAAGAATATTTATTGAAGCGTTTTTCCAAACAAAAGAGCCTGTATTGTTGAGTGGAACCATGCTTTGCATCGAATGTGTTTAACAACGATTTACTAACATGACTCGATTGATTAATGTTTGGAAATCCCTTACATAATTTAGGCCAATGTTTAGCCCGTTAAAATCGATTTTCTCATAACATACCTTATACGAATGTAATAGCATACTTAAAGATGTAGTCTAAATTTTGAAATTAAAAACATAAGTTTTTAAAAAAAATTTACTCCTTTTGAATCCGAAAAACATACCATTAGGATGTTTATGTTCTTAATTATTGTAATGTTGGATAGTTCTCTTCACCATTAAGATTTTTTTGATAACACCCAGAATTTGTATTTTTTATTGATTCTTTATTAAAGTTTCACTTTCTTTCAACAGATAAGCATAATTTAGGCAGATTCTCCCGAGTTACGTATGGTCATGGTCATGGAAACTCTGAGTCCTCAGAATGTGGGGCGTGAGTTCGTTCGGCAATACTATACAATGCTGAACAAAGCTCCCCTACACCTTCACAGGTTAGCTCGAAGAGTTGAATTTCTCCATTCTATGTTTTGTATTGGCAATGATGTATGTAATTTGCGACAGAATAGGATATAGCATCAGTTTGCCTGCTGATTAAATGTTATATCCAGAAAATGTAGAAAACCATTGACTGAGCACTTGATTGTTACAGCAGTAAAAGCCTTGTTAATCTGGAATTTATTTGAATATTTTCTTTAGTAATGTCACCAACCCATTCTATCAAAGTGAAGATCTTGACATTCAATGCATATTCCACTAACTTTTGACACTCGAAACAAATTTTGTTCGTTTAACCCCTTTTGCTGAGTCACCAAAATTTCATACTTTTAACTGTGAAAAGTGGATTCGCGCCACAACTTTGTAAGAATGAATTTCGTAGTCGTGACACAGGGTTCACGTTGACTCAATCTACGCATCAAATAGGCATTTTTTCTAAAAATTGACTCACGATTCTTTTGATTAGAGAGTCAAAATGGACTCTGGGTAGTCATTAACGCTAAATTCAGCGTAAATTACGCTAATACTTATCAGGTGGATGCCAATTTGAAATTTTTAAGCTTCCTGGAAGACGCTAAATTTATTTCATGGCCAACTTATCTGGCCAAGTAAGATTGTAAAATTCTCTAAGATTGGTGTGAATTTTAACAGTTAATTGGCTAAGGATCATAACATGTGATAGAGGATGCTAAATAAGAGGACTCAATAATTGAAACACATGGGTTCCTGGGACTCTATGATTATTCTTCCTAAAGCAAACCCTGTTGACTCCATTAAAATTTTGATTATCATTGACCATATCCTTCACACCAGATTTTAACCTCGTCATATTTCGTTATGAGCTATCACGTTTAAATTTATAATTAACTACAGAGATTGTGGATGCATGTGAAAGTATGGGAGTTAAAAGGAATTTAAAATTTGACTCGTAGATGTTTTGTCCTAGAGCGAACCCTGATGACAAATTTCATTTTGCAATGAAAGAGTTAGTTTTAAAACTTAAATTTGTTTTGCGATTGAATCTCTGAACAATCTCTTTACTTGGGTTAATGGTGTCTTCGTTAATATCTTTGGTGAGTTTGATCTTATGAAGTTGGAATCGACAAATTTACATGCTTTTGAAATATATGTGCAAATTCACAAGGTTCTTACTGCAGTTACAATTGTCGTTCTTGAAGTATTTTATATTTTATATAACATAGATAATGACTACTTGTATACTTTGCAGATTTTACACAAATGATTCATCGTTTGTGCATGGAGGTATTGACCAGCCAGGCCAAGAATCTCAACCTGTGTTTGGGCAACAAGTAAAAATACTAATATATTTAAATGAATGGTACTCATTTAGTCCTTTATAAACTGAAATGCAATTTTCATTACAGGAGATTCATAAAAAAATTATGCAATTAAATTTTCGTGATTGCCATGCTAAAATACGCCAGGTCGACAGCCATGCCACAATGGAAGATGGTGTTGTAGTGCAGGTGACGGGAGAACTTTCAAACAACGGACAGCCGATGCGACGATTCATGCAAACGTTTGTGTTGGCTTTTCAGTCACCGAAGCGCTACTATGTGCGCAATGACATCTTTCGTTACCAAGATGAAATTTTTCAAGAGGATGAGGAAAATGAAGTGGTGGAAAGTGCTCCCGGTAAGCATTTGTGAACGAAATTGATAGTTTTTATAATCTGTATATTGGATCGTTCTTCACAGTATTGGAAACATGATAGCAACATAGAAAAATTATTGGAAAAATTAAATCAAAATCTTCACAATGTTTATTATTTTTTTTAAATTGAATCTTCATTCTTGGAATTCTAGATGAAGAATAAATTAAATTTATTTAAAACTTGTTCTAGGTCTTTTTATGCTAGATCAGAACTTGTTTAATATTAATGCAAGTTAGTGGTCTATACATTCTAAAATTCTCTACACATTGCAAATTGATTTTTGCATTCCTTTCAAGGATTAAATGACCACATTTGCTTCCACATTGAAGGACGTGCTATCAAATGTGCATCTTTTCCTCAGTTCATTTGTTTGGATAATCTGGTTATGAACATGCTTGCTCTTAGTATAATAGTCATGTGGCTTATGTCAATAGCTGGATATAGTGCTAATTTTCTGCATAATAAAAGTGCTTAAATGTTTATTAATTAAAAAAAATAGCATAGGCATGTTCATATCTGGATCGTTTTTAAACTAGTTTTAACAGCTGTATTTTCAAGTCTTGGTGCAATATTTCATGGAGTATTAATAAATTTTTATATGAATAGGGAAAATTATAAAGCGTTATAAGTTATAATTTTGGGATACTTAAGTTTATTTCAAGAAAATATTTAACCTTGGTTTTGAATTTAAGCAGAAGTGAAACTAATTTCTATCAATATAAAATTTTATTTATTAATCTTCAACCAAATAACAAATTTAAACAAAACTTAAAAATATAGATTAAATTTTTCATTTGTTCCAAATAACCATTGGATTCTCCATGTCTGAGGGAGAATTAACTGCCGTATTCACTAACCGAGGATTAAAGCTCGAATCACTTAAGTCTGCGATTCAGGATTATGATTCACATTTCACCAACTTCGGATCGAATGATTCTCTGAACTAACAATTCTTTGCATATTTTGATGAAGATGAAAAGCAGATTCTTTTCTCTTGCGAATTTCAAGTGCCTATCTAATTACCATAGCCTTATAACAATGGAAAGGTATTCCATTATTGTAGGCTATGAACTACTCATCAGCAATATCAATATAAAGTTGTAGTTCTTTCTAACCGAAAATATTTTCAAGGTCGACTTTTCTTACTAAATCATCTCGGTAGAGTCTGCCATGTTTCAACCAACTGTTCATGCAATGATTCTTGAATCGATAGAAAATCCTTGTACAACCTCGAATCAAACGAATCTGATGGGATAGTTATTGCCCAGAATTTTGTCATAGTTAATATGAAAAAGTATTACTCGAAGTTGGAGTATCAGTCCTTGATGGTGAATATGGCAGATATTTGAATTTTCATTTTTTAAGATTTATAGTTTCATGAAATTGAACTATAACTTTAAGTAAACTTAGCTTTAAATTTTCTTGTTTACAAAAAAAAGAAATAATTTGAAATTCTTTAATATACAGTGCTCCCTTTATATATATTATGGCACTCTACATAATGCCAAATTTATAATGGCAAGTCCATATATTGAAGTTTTTTTCTGGAAAATAAAAACTGCAGACTCATTCAGAACATCCAAAGGTAATATTTCAAGGGGATTAAGATTGGGGCTTCCCGAGGGCCATTCTTCTGCAGTGATGAAATCTGGTAAATTCTCTTGAAGCCAATGCTATGTTTTGGCCTTGTGGGTGCATGCTAAGTCTTGCTGAAAGACCCATTGCAGCCTTTGTTTAGACTCCTATTTCACAGTAATGCAATGTGGTCATCCCATCATAGCCCAATCCAACCAAACCATCGTAGATGCCCGGTGATGGCCTCTCTGCAATTTCTGAATCTTCTGAGGCTTTTCGGGAGTGTAGTCGGGACATGGTTGTTTTGCTTTTTAAACTTCAACAGTAAAAATTTTCTGGTCTGTAAACAGTATTTCAGTGTCCTCTATCGACGTCTCGTTGAAACAGGCTTTTGCATCTTATCCTGATGTCACGTAAAGCAGCTGTTAGGCCTTGGTCGGTCTGCCTTCGATAAGCCCCAAGTCCAAAATCTTGCTTGATGATCCTAGACATAGTATCTTCATCTCCTGTGACAAAATTTTCTTTTTGCAGAGGGGATTTTGTTGAATTCTCTCTCAGCACTTTAATTGCTGTGAGAGTTCTTGAAGTGCTGAGATGACTGCACTTTGCCTTGTCATCCACATTCAAGTTGCCATTGTATTATTTGATAGTTTAAGCAGAGTAAAAATTTCCTTTCCTGGCTACTTGTACTTTGAAGAATAATTGCTGCAACATGTTTTCTCTTGCACCCTATTCCATTGTTACTATTCACTATAATGAACCGTTGATATGCATTCAGCTGATTTTATATAACACCCGACCACAAAAAATACTCAAAATTTATATAAACTAACTAGGACCCAGGTTCACAAAAACGTCGTTAGCGACTTATCGACAATATTCCGTCGTTATGGTGTCTATCATCGTTCATTGCTATTCACAAAACCTGTCGCAAACGAAAACTTCGTTAAATATAGCTCTGAGCTGTCGTTATAGCGTCGTTGCAGAATATTTAAAATGGCGAAAGGCTTGCAACGACTAAGAAATAAGTCTTATTCTAATGTTTCGATTATCGTGACTCTGCGTTGATGAAATATCAGTAATTGAACATATTCGATACCGTAAATTTTCTAGATGTAATTTTTCAATTGACCCGAGAGGCTCTGTCTATATATAAATGGAAGAGCAAATTGGCGAACTTGTTCAATTGTTAACCCCGCCCGGCCAAAAGGTATTGAATTTTGAATAATTTCTATCAAATGCTTCTTTATTGGCATTTGATATTTTCATAAAAATAATTTCTATGTTTTAGCACTATGTTCTAGAAAGAGTGCTTTTATTATTTTTTTCGTACTGTGCAACTGTAATTCTGAAGAAGTAAATTGTTGCTTTCGCTTTCGAATTTTGTCAATTTTCCTTACTCCTGCTGTTGTCGGTATTCTTATTGGCGTCGGTTTTTAAGCAAACAAAGACATCCTTACTCTCGAAAAGACAATTTCCGTATTCTCGAAATCTGGTTACTCTATATGATGTCAACGACATTTTTTGTGAATCTGGGCCTAGGTGTTGCCCATTGCTTTACAGGGACATGACTTTTGGCCAAGAGTGGTAGGGTGCAAATTCCTGTGCTTCTTTGGTTCAAATTTCCTAAGACTTTGCAGTCTCCAATGGGCCAATTTCCCTTCAAATTAACTATGCTTTGTGCAGGAAAATTAGGAGACCTCCTCCTCATGCAATAGGCCTGAGGAATAAAACCTTACCGGATGGTTAATGATATGCTTGAGAGGGCATATGCGTTAAAAAATAGAAATATGGCGTTAACGCTGCCAAACATATTAATAACATCGCACATGAATACCCAATCTCAACGCTATGTGGTTGGACAGTTAACGCTATGAAATTTTTGGAGAACTCAAACCTATTAGCGCGAGTGATAGTCCCTTTCAAAGAACCTAGTGTGTGAAAGACCATTAATATACTCTCCCTGAGGATTATAAGTCTCTAATGGCGGAACCAGTCAGTCTCCGTTTAACAGGAGATGCGGACTGATACAAAAGAAAGAAAGAAAGAGGGCATATGCTTTAGATATGCTCATATTTAGTATTAAACCCGAAATATAAAATAAGTTTTATCTTTCAGAATTAGTAGCTGTAATAGGAATTGACTATTTCCAATTCTTCCCCTGTCTTGGACAAGTGCTAAGAATACTATAGGCATTTCATTTACTATATATCAAAATATAAAGGCTATAAATTATTTTCCATTTATCCAATATTCATGACAGTTGGTAGTTGTTATAAATGTGATCATTTATGTGGCAACGTATTGGCATAGGAAGGGGATTCCTGAATATAACCATTGGTGTGGACAAATTGGACCAATTTCAAGGTCGCCAACTCTCCTGACCTGACACCACCTGATTTCTTTGTGGGATTTTATTGTGTATTTCTGACATCCAACTTCTGGAAGACTTGAAGGCAAAGATCTAGCAACGTTTTGGATGATCATGCCATCAATCCTGTGCAACACATTGGGAACACAGAATAATTGATATGAATTGTGCATGGTGCGAAATGGTTACATCAAGGTCTAGAATGCAAATGTCAATATAATTAGTATATAATGTACATTTGACGCCATGTGTTGTAAAGTTGGGATCAGAGTTTTACGAACATCATTAGTCTTTCACATTTAGTTTGTAGCAAACAAAATAGCCTTGTATTTTCATTATAAAATCTTTCTCCCCAACTCTCAAACAAGAGTGCTGATGGCTGATTAATGAACAGTTTAAATACAGCATAACACAACCAATTTCAATCACTGAAATATTCTTGTCAATGACTTGGGTAACTATCTTGGGTTTTTTTTTTTCTTCACTATAAAGCTTATAATGCATTTACAGGTGTTAAGATGATTCTGGGCCACATACAATTATATCTAGTGTTTTTGTATATGACACTACAATAGTTTGATCTTGAGTTATTGCCTTAATTTTATTAAGAAATTCATGCGAAAGATTACATCAAAGTGCCATGATAGTGAATATCCACTGCAGGCAGCAAACATTTGCCAGCTTAATATTTTTCTTAGCTTCATTTGAGACAATTCAGAATTGCATCTGGGAAAAGATTAAATATGTATAGTGATTTTTTTTCTACTTTGGTATGTTAACTGTTTAATGAGGTCTTCGGTCCAAGTCATTGTGCCTCCAAAGTAATGCATTAATGGTTCCATAAATGCTCTTCAGTCTTTTAATTATAGGCAGTTAAGACCAAATTGACAGTTAAACATCTTTTTGCTTTCAGTCAAAAGCAAACAAAGTGGTACTAGCCGCACAGACATTAGAGGTTTATAATAAAAACTGTAATATCAAATCCTGAATTTGCCTTTCTTACTGGGGCATTTTTGAGGTTCTTATCTTAATGGCTTTTGACCTTTTCTGATGGCTTCAGACTTCATTCTTTCTGTCCACAGGAATTTTGAGTTTATAGGAATTGGTATTTCAAGATAATGAAAATTTAGAATGCACTTTGAGAAAATTGGAAGGGGGAGGCATGATCTAAAAGAAATGAACACTTTGATGTTAGATTCTAGCCTTTTTAGCATACTGTTGTCCCACATTGAAAGAATTCAGCAAGCAAAACTGGTTTGTAGTCTCCAAAAAATGCATGGAGTCTTGAGTTGAAGTGGTCTGCTTGAATTTGTGATTTTCTGGCCATGCAGTGTGCATACCTAACAAGACTTTGTATTTGTGCAAAATTGATCGTATTTAAATGATTGAATTTTCAATAAATTAGGTTTTAGTTTTTAAAATTTACCATTAATTTTAAAATAAATTTGGGTACAATAAAAGATTCGTTTGATTTCAAAATTCTTATTTTCCTAAGTATTACACATTGATGCACATAAAATCACCAAGTTGGCATTGTGATAAAGCCAGTATAAAGTGGCGATGGCAAGAAAAAAATAACTAGGATTTGAGATATACATCTGTTACTGCAGTGCAGTGTGCATAAAGAGTATAGAAAAAAACCTTAACGTAAATGGCATTTGCATGGTTTCAGCAGTTAAGGATAATGGTTGTCTGTAAATGGAAAAGCACCAGCTGACCAAGCATGTCAGCTGAAAGAGTGAGGGAGATTTTAGTCCTTATTTTGTAGAGGCACCAGAATGAGCGAAACGTTCACTTTTATAGAATGGCATTGAATTAGTTGTTCAAATACAATAAAAGTTCTGCCACCCGAAGGCTCGGAACATTTGATCTAATGGAGAAAATGGTCCAGTTTCCAGATTAAACCCAAAACTGAAAATTCTGGTGCTGTTCTGAATTGCATTGCACCCAATTTCGTTAGTTTTGCCAATTAGGCAGATAATAATTGGTTGTTATGAAATATAAAACTTATAAATTTCTTTCAAACTTAAATCGTATAATTTTTTTGATATTTTAGTTTTTGGTTATTTTATTCTAGTTGCACGTTTGGTATTTCGGGAATTTTGGCACTAATCAATACTTTTTGGTTGCTTCAGATTTAAAGTGATGGCATCTATACAGTTAGATCTTTTTCTAATTAAACAAGTTCTGGAAGTTTTTGGATTAAAGGACATACTGTACTTTACTGGAGTATTTATTGCAGTACAGGGCTTGAAATTCAGGGCGGGATGGTGGGATTTTCGCCCAAAATTTTAAAATCTCGCCCAAGAAAACTTTAAGGAGGGAAGTTTCCCTGCCCGTGAAATTTAATCACATTAAATGTTTTTGATTTTATTAAGATTTAAGGATATTTTTTTCTTTATATCTTACAATATAAGTTTTGGATACGAATCTTTTTCGTCAATAAATCATTAGATTATGGGTTTAATTTGTCGTCAGTCATTATTGGTGAATTTTTTCATGGAGATTTAACTTTTGAACCAATGAAATTTCGCTAGTTACAATCGTCACTGTTGCGGTATCGTCAAGAGAAAAATGGGAATTTATTGTGTAGCTCATAGATTAGCATTGTGTTTAGATGATACTTCAAAATCGTGTCCAGAGATTGCTAAATATCAAGACTCTTTAAAATCCATTTTTATGTATTTTAATGGTTTTAATTTTGTATAATGTAACTGATTATTTAGATGAAGGCAGGAATAAGTCGCAACCGGTTGGTTATCTATTTTTTACCGAACATGCTGTACTGCAAGATCACAATCCTTTGTTAATAGCTACGGTGCAAAAGAACCTCACATCTATGACTATTTAATTTTTTGTTTATTGAAATATAAGAATTTATTACATTTTGTCCTCTGATGACTGAGTTTTTGGCATTTTATTATTTTTAACACATTTAATTTATGTACAAAACTTAAATTAACCTCTTCACGACCAGTGACAAACATGCGTTCATCAAGCTAGACCCTCCGTTCAATACCATGACGAATGAAAACTGAGGGTCTCAATACTTGCATTTGTCATTTTCAGTTATTAATTCTGTTAACCAAATGAAAACGTGGTTTTTCAGGAATGAAGAGAAAATCATTTGGAACAGTTTATTCTTTTATGGAAACCTGTCAATAGATGGAAATATTGCGTTTATTTTTTGATTGCTTATTTCAACAACCTTGTACATCGTATTCGCACAGTTTTTACATTGTTTTTGCTCCAGTGGATGATTATGTCGATGCAAGTAGTGATGCCGAAGATCCTGATTTTGAAATAAATACTGATTCTGAAATAGAAATATTCATACAAAATTGTACATAACGAACGCACGTTCGTCATTGGTTTGGCAGATAGTACATAAAATCTGGTCCCGGGAGTATCCTTCATTAATTTAAGCTGGTCGTGAAAAGGTTAAAATATTTTGAAAAATCCCTTGTATAACCTATAATTTATTGTCTCCCTCCCAAACAGTTCAACTCCCTTCCATTTACAAACATAGGAGGGGAGGATCCCCTCCATGAAAAATTTGAATTTCAAGCCCTGCAGTATTTTCATGGTTGTTTTGGCAAGTATAAAATTTGACATCATTTGTGTCCCACAGGTTCTAAATTGCAGATTATGCTATGAAGACACCTCAAGCATGCCTATCTTTGGCTATACATGGTCTCCATTTGGTATATCCTAAATGCAAGTTAATGTCACCAAGCTCTTGAAGTGCCAGTGATACAATTGAAATGACCTGCTGTTGTAGCAAATAATTTCCCATAATTCTGTATTGAAGAGCAGTATGGCAATCAAAAATAGTTAGATGGATCAACCCAATTGCCATGTTGCCTTAGACCTGCACTTTGTGTGTGATCTTTCTGCTGAGATAGAAGCAAGATTTGTTGCTGAATAACAAAATATAGGTGCAACACCACTGCAAGCATTCATAAAAACAATGATTTAGTGTTAGATGTAGTGTTTACTAAGGTGCCTTGCATGCTATCTACCTCCACATAGATGAACTGTCTTGATATTTTGAACATCTAATACTCCCTTTACATCCTACCAAATGATCATGGACATCATACACATTGACCTGTGTAGCAGCATTGGTCTACATGCTCCATCCCTCATTACTATTCAAATTGTTCTTCAGACCATTGCCATCTCCAAATTTGACTACAGGTTCATCCTGTTCACCTTCTACCAAATAAAATGCAAAGATCAGCCAGTTGTACATTGTCATATAATTAAGCTTAGACTAAAAAGTATCACCGATGAAATTGTTGTCAGTGGACATCCTAAAAGAATTTTCAATCTTTATCCTTTGTTTTTACATGGATAACTGCACAATCACTTTTCCTATCCTTGGGAAACTGAAAGCTAGCCAACTTTTGTGGCACTTCTATAATGCTAGAAAATGCACAAATTTTTAATGTGTAAATTTTCCTCTAAACATAACTGAAAATTTGTATATTTCGGCTACAAAATTTTCTGTGGTACACAGACAGATATATACATCTGAAAAAAAATTCCAATACTGGAACAAGACTCTACAGTACAAGGTGTATCAAAACTTTGGTGAATGGACAGAAATCTAAAATCAGAGCATGGCTTAGGCATGCACACTGAAACCACTCAAACGCCACTTAGAGTTGAACACCATAAATTGAAGCATGTGCCTGCTGCGACCAGTTGAACATAATGTGTGAAAATTTGTCGTAGTGCACTGTCAAGTTATGTTACAACTTGGGGAAAACTGACTGAGACTCGTAGAATATTGAAGTGTATGGGACAGGACTGCACAGTGAACTACGTTGCATGCTGACGCACACAGTGCGATCCGTTCTTTGGATCTGGTGCACATTTTGTACAAATGTCAGATTTCCAAGGATGTGACACCAGTGCTTCGATCGATTCCAAAGTACCCTTCACTTGGTTTTAAACAGTATACTGTGACTTAAGTGATCAATACAGTGTATTGTGACTTAAGTGATTATTTTGAAAGCCAATAAAGGAAATTTGCTCACATTTCTGGTTTTCTTTGTTCTGATATCATCCATGTAATTTTTTTAGACACTCACTATTAACATGAAATCCTGAAGCTCCCTTTGAAATGTATGAGTTATCAGATTCTTGGAATAAAAGATTTCAATCGCAACTTTTATGCACAATAACTTAATGAATGAAATAATGTACAATATGAAGAAATCAACTGATAAGAATTTCAAAAATTTTCTTAATTAAATTTTGTAAAATCTGTAATCGTTTGCTTCGAATTTCTTAAACAATTAGAAAATTAAATTTTGGGAAAAATTTTATGTAATAAGAGTTTTAAAATTATTTAAATGAATTTCATGCTTAAGTTAATGAAGGAATAAAATTGTTGCTGGCATCATTGCTTTTGTTGCATCTTCGGCTTCGATGCCATCTTTATTTTCGATAATTTCGTTGTAGATAAAAATTGCCAACGTAATTTCTTTCATCTATAGAGACCAGCTTTTTATTTTATTTTATTCTTTTAGATTAGAGGGGATATTGTTAATAAATAAAATTAAGTTTCTAGTTTAAATTTGATTCCATGCATTCTAGTTGCTTTCTGCCATGACTTTGTGGAATACGTAAGATAAAATCGGTGCAATTTAAAAATAACTGTCCTGCTTCGTCTGTATTACAAATTTATTTTGCTTTCAACTATCCTGCTTCGTCTGCATTAGTTTTGGGATTGCCATTTTCCTGCCAAAAGTTTCCTTGTCTACAGATTTAGATTTGCTTGTTTGTACGAAACCCCACTCCCATGTCTTTGGTTAAAATGGTTGATCCAGCCATTGGAACGGAACACGTGAAATTTTCGATATAAGATTGTTTAAATTGATAATAAATCTCTTGTCCACAAAATTGCTTAGTTACTTCAAATGCGCATTTCGACTACAGTGTAATGAAGTAATAAATAATTGTGGACAAGAGGTATATTTTCAGTTTAATTTTACTTACCCACAGTTGGTTGTTTCTTCAAAATAAGATGGTTTGCTAAATATCCCCATTAATTGGAGCATTCAAATCCGAACTTTTTCAAGATCGTTACGAGGATTGTGTGAAATCTTTTCTTTTAAATGTTCCACTTGGCTTGATGTTGAATTTTTTAGGCATTTTTTAATCACTGTTGTTAATGTTATTGGTAAGATGATGAAATCCTTAGCAATTTTGTTTTTTCCCCACAGCATTAACAATTTTCAACTTGACATCTAGTTTTAGTGCATTGAGACTTTGTTGAACTGCTTACATTGCATTGTATATAATTATTTTTTTTTTTAGTTGTGCATTAATAATTTGGTGTCTAGACAAAGTTTTATATGAAATTAAACAGCAAGAGAACATTTCAGTAGCATCAAATGAAAAGACTGAGTGAAGTAGTGATTGTGTGACCTGTCTCCTGTGATGCTATCAAGAATTTCCCAATATAGGATTTGCACATTGGCTTCTGATGGCATTTCTGGATGTCAATTTAAGATTATGGGATTGGAAATGGTACACTTGGCACTTTCACTTTTGTTGGCAGTATAGTGATGCACCATTCAGCACATATCTGGAAAAATACTCTTCCAAATTCAATCAAATTTTGACTGCATACAGGAACTAACATTCCCTCTCACTCCTCAGTATTTTATGTTCTTCACTCAATAGTTCTCACCAATTCAGCTTGAATTGAAAATACAACTTTTCCCAGTAATCTTAGCATGTAGGTTATTTATAAATGACGTCAGAACTACTGTGCAAATCCCCTATTGAATTCATGCGATGAATTTTAAGGTTTGGAACGAATGCAGTATTCGAAATTTGAATTAACAATGTTAGTTTTTGAAATGTGTATTAACAGTGTGAAATAACTGTTTAAGGGGTTTGTAAGCAAAATTCAATAAAACATGTGTGTTAACAGTTCTACTGTAGGATTTTTTGTTATACTATTAACATCCTCGTAATGTTGGTTTTCATAAATTCTTAACACAGATTTGGACTACTTGATATCCAGATTTCTTTTCCAACTGTATTGCTTCTCATTCTGAACTGAATTTTAACACTTTCAGTCTCCATTTTTTTTTTCTTTTTTTTAATAGTTAATTTCCCCTTAATTAAAAATTGCTAAATAAGATGCCAAAAATGCAATTGCAATTCTTGGGATATTTTAAAATCTAAAAAAGTCTAGGACCCCCCCCCCCCCCAAAAAAAAAAAAAAAGATTGCTATTTTAATAAACAAAGGCTGAAAGAGTTAAAATTGATAGACGAAAAGTCAAACAAAATGAGGCTGTAATAAGTTTGTCGGTGGCATTGCAGCAGCTTGGTAAACTTTTTTTCTTGTAATACTGTTTATGTAGATAATGTTCATTTTGCATTTGTTGTAAAAGAATAATTAAGAAATCAAGCTTAATCTAATTTGTTAATGTTTTAACAGAATCGGAACCAGAGGAGGATCAACCAGATGTTGTAGATTCTTCAGAATCTCTTCAAGATCACACATACTTTGAACAAGCAACTGTCAGGTAAATCTTAAAACCACCTTGAAAGAGCAATAACAATGCTTTTACTTTGAGTTTCTGAAATCTAGATTGAAATTAGGACTGTAATTATTGAATAATCATTTTTGTTAATCATTGACAGACATGTTATTTATACTTTGAATTGAACGTGAAATCATATGGAATGTTTGATAATGGACAATTTTTTTCATAAAAGCCAGCTTAACGGTAACCTTCTTAAATCGCATTTACCAAACTTAAAATGGTGTAAATTTGGCCTTTTAGATTTTTAAATCCTACTTGATTTTGTGTTCTAAGAATTAAGAATCTTGGAAAGTTCTGACTTTTTTTTTTTCTTCTCCGATGGATGTGATAATGCTGGGGAAAGTTGATTTGCCTTATGAGGAGGCATTTTTCTGTTGGTAGAGCATTGTTTTCTTGATAGAATTCGGGACATGGAGTGTCACTATCGTCACCTCTACTAGGGGTCCCTCTCTAGGGGGAACGCCGGAATTTATACGATTAACCCGAAAAATAATTGGACCTCTCATTTAATCTATTTCTGAAACTCCACCTGGCGTTTATTTGAATACCCGGCCTTTATTCAAGGTTTTACGATATGCAGAAATGAGCAATTCAAATTTTGGTGCTATGTCCTTTCATGTAAATACTGTTCACATAATTTTTTTCTGCTGCATCAAAAATTTGAATTCAAATCCTTCTCATCTCATGAATAAAACTATTATATTAAATACTCTATCCTGATAATCAGTAATATGTATAAAAATTCCTTATAAATGATCCTTTCATTTATTAAACAGTTCAAATTCCTAACAAGTAGTTTAACTCTGACACAGGGTGATCATAGTCTTTTTACTCAACACTAGCTAAAGTAGAAATTTTGTGACTCGTTTACCCAAAGCAAGCTGCAATATCTGCAGTTTTACTAAAAAATTTAAGTAAAGTTCGTCAGATTAGGCATTTACTGTCTAAAAGTTTGAATAAGATGAGAAAATTTTAGTCTTTCAAATTTATTGCGCTTTCTCTTTTGTGAAATTTTGTAATTGAAATAAATTTACGGGTGTTAAAAAAAGGGTTTTTCTGGTTTTTCAGTAATTTATATTATAATTTTACAGAATATTGTGCCAATGCTTATTTAGTTTTGTCTTCAAAATTAATGCAAGATTTTATTTAAATGCCTGCGGAAGCCTGCAGAAGCAAGTGGCTGTTGTCACTGCCATCTATTGGTGCAGCTGCGAGAAAAAAATCAAATCTCCCTTTTGTGAAGAATGTGCATATGAACGAGATAGAATGATACCAAAATAAACTGAACAAAAACAAAACAAAAAAAAAGCAACCTCAAATTAATAGAAAAAATAAAATGAAATTACTGTAATAAAATGTTAGTGATGAATAAATGTTAATGTAAAAATGTGATGCGTTAATGTAAATGTGATAACATTAAATGGAACACCTGCCTTAATTAATGATAGCATTCTTTTCCTCCAGAATCTCTCACCCCTTTGTGGACAATTTCCATTGGACTTAGAAATTTTCAGTGTAGTGTTTTTTTTTGTTTTTTTTTTTGCTCACCCTGTATATTAAAACAATACATAGAAAAAGTCTGACTTCCACATTTCTCTGCATTTTCACCGTTAATTCAATGTAATTTTCCCTTGGTCTTAAAATTCGCTATGTCGAATTTTGACTTTGGGTTGCAGTGAAATGTAAAGCATTTAAATACGTGTCTTCTTAAAAATTGTTGGCCCTGAAAAGGGCTGTTCAAAACTTTACTAAAACTTTGGAGGTGGTGGATATAAGTGCACTAAATCAAGCAAGAAAGATAATTCTGCTGTAAAATTTATGCCATAGATGGCAGAAATGCCCAATCTAACAGCTCAACTGTTGATGTGGAATGTGTACTCGGCAAATTTAAGTTGCCACCATATACAGAAGTCTTGAATGCTCCTGTATTTGGATCTAATACAAAAAGTTAAAAAAAATTAAAATGGTTTAAAATGAAAAACGCAAACTGTGGTAAAAATGAATTATACTTATGAAATTATACTTATGAAAAACGCAAACTCTGTGGACGCCCGAGTGCCATATGGCACTTTTACTCGTTTTTATAATATAGTCAGAAATAAAATTTTTTATCTTTTTAATCATTCAGTCTAAGAAAACGAAAATTACTGTATTCTATACAAGAAACCTTTCTCTATAATAATACAGTATAAGTAGCTTAGAGAATGAGATATTGTATTTATTATAATTAATTTAAAATGAACAGGCGTGGATGTTACAAACTAAACGTTGATCTTATATACCCATTACATACTTCATTTTAAAATATATTTACTCTCTACTTAATAAAAACCTGCTTTTTATGAAATTTCGTAGCTTCCTTAATTGTTCCATACAAGTTTTTCTGCATAAATATATATAAAAATTTTTATATCTTACTTTTACTTCATCCTTGTAATTTTAGTGCCCTCTTTGTTTTCGATTTCGCAAAGTTGAACTTTCGTGCCAAATTGCGAGATTGTTATTGCAGTTATGTATAGGGAACTTTTTATTTTAATCCTCTGAGTCTATTCTTTATTTTAAGTATGATAATTCATAAAATGAATTTAGAAAATAGAAATAAAGTAAAATGTAGGCGGATTCACAACAATAAGGTGTGACTGCCGCCATGTCATTTCAGAATGCATTCCGAAATCCCCCCCCCCCCTCTTCCTCTACATGGCCGCTTCAATGCTTAGAAGGTTGGAATGTAATTTTGTTTTTATCAGTTTATTGTTTACTTTATAAAGAATTGTTCACGTCACGTTAAGACTTATAACTTGGATGTGGACTAGTATATATGCATTCGGAATGTTTATATTATAGTTAGAAATTTTTGGTTAACGTTTCATTATTTTGCATGAATAATAAAACTTCAATTGAACCAAAAAATTGTTTTTTCGTTTATGCACCAAATTGTAATAAATGCTTTTAATTTTAAATTAAAATAAATTGTAAAATTATATTTACAATATCCAAAATGATTGTAAATTTATTTAAAATTCGCACATAAATTCATTTTCAATTAGCTTCATTTGAAAATGTAAACAGTATTTATTTGTTTCTATATGAATTTTCATGTTTATAAGCACATGTCATTGAATTTTATTTTAGCATAAATGCAATTTACAAGCGCTATTTTTTTTGTATAAAATGCACATAAAATCACATTCTCAAGAGCTCTCTGGTGGATAGAGGTGGGGCCTGGATTTTGATTGGTTGTAGTTAGATCTACGCGATTACGTCAACTAGCATTAAATTACGTCATGGCGCCAACTTCAAACCCCTGAAATCTCCACAGTTATGAAAAAAATTCATAACATTGATAATAAATAAAATTTCTTAATTATTTTTTAATTCTCATACAGACAATGAAATACTTCACATTTTCGGCGTAACTTACTAATTGGAAATAATTTTAGTTTTTTTTCTAAAAATTCATTAAAACAAGATTAATTTTTCTTTACTCATATTTGTATTTTTCAGAGTTATTTTTAAAAATAAATTATGCACATAATATAAAATATACTGTTTCATATAGTGGCCTAAACATCAATAAAAACTATGCAAAAAAAAATTTCGCCATAAATAGATATACTTTGGCTAGAAAAATTTTTTGAGTAAATTAGCGCAATTTTCCCGTTTTTGATCAAAATTTTCCCATCCTAAAAGGGTTAACATTTCACATATTTACATTATATCATTTATTTATCACAGTAAAGTTTTTCTTTCTATTTATTATTTTTATTAGTACATGTATTTCATTATATTAACCCCCACCCTTCCAATTTATTTTGATCTCATTCATATGTGCATTATTCGC
>JAHWFO010060970.1:3653027-3768394 GCA_023313115.1 Rhysida immarginata
ATATGTTCAATATTTTTCACAAATTTTTTTTTTTTTTTTTTCCCCCCCCCCCCCCCCCCCAAACCTCTCGAAATAGATGGTGGTGAAGGCAAAAAAGCTAGGTTCCGTGGATGTTCAAGTAATAACGTGCCTATTTTTGCTGCACAATAGTTTCCGTATTGAAAATTGTTTTGTTACTCTTTTAAAGTTTTCTGTTATGGGGATATTTTATTTTGTTGATGCCAGAACATTTATATGAAAAAGATTGATTCAGTACCCTGCATCCACCCCCTAGTAGTCAGAAAATATTTTAATTACATTGATATTCACAAGCTCAACAACAGCTTTATGTAATTTTTCACTTGGTGGTGCTCCAAGTGTGCTGTTATTTAAGTGCTCCAATCTTAAAGAAAACTTCTATGGTCAACATAACCTCGTTTTAAACGAACGATGAAAGTCTCAATAATCACTTAGCATATTTAAAAGTTTTCATTTCAAACTCGAATTTTATATAATAAGTTTTTATTTCCCCCCTCCCCCTGTGATCTAGACAGACTCCATTCTACATTGTATCCAATAGAATACAGAGTTTCTGAATCCTAATGTCAACTGGGTTGTCAGGGAAGTGCATTTTATTGTGTATGAATATGAAAATCAGTAACTGTAGCAATTTTGATAATTGAGTGATATACAAGGGCTATTAACAGTATTAAATACTACTGCAACTTCCGCAATATACAGCCCTATGCATTTAAGCTGTTGAAAAGGGATCTTCAGCGATGGACAGCACCTGGATTTGGTTAAATTGTTCTTATTTACACACCCAAACACAGAACAATTTAAAGGAATTCTGATATAAAACGGGTTAGCAATCTCTTGTGATGTGTAGAATCAAAACTAGGTTGGAATTGAAAGATAGGGACACAATGGCATCCTAAATCCTTCATCTCACAATTGTGGCTCCAGGAATTGCTCCAACATGTCAAGGTACACGGTACCTTTGATAGTCCCCTCGGCAAACATTAAGGGCCCATAGACCTTTGACTGTGTAACTCCCATCCACACATTCACTTTGGGTGTGCAAATAAATGAAATTTGTTAATGATTGTACCAAAATATATAGTGACTTTATAATCACCCTGTATTTTCTTTGAAAATCTGCATAGTAATAGCTGTTGAAACATGGAAAAAATTTTTTATATTAAAGCCTTTATTTTTGGTTGAATTCATGATTTTTATTGAAAGTCCATGAATATTTGTGCAATGCTAATTTCACGCTAGTATACATATTTTCTATATTTTAATGTTTTTATATAAAATATGTATTACAATATTATTTTCAGCTTGTTCTTTCAAATTTTAATTGACCTCAAAAAAAAAAAAAAAAAATCTGTCCTAAAAAATTTTTCAACATTGGCGATTTGTATTATTTTAGATAGGCAGTGATGTCAAATATAAAAAAATTGTTACTTTTAAGCAGCATTCAAATTAATACCTTAAATAGTAAATTTGATATGTTATATACATAAATTTTGAACAATTTCCATGCAGCGTAATATCTATATAGCAAAATAATTTTGCCATTCGCTTGAACTTCATTGTAAAACTTCGATGAATTTCAATTGAAACTAGCATATCATATTAATACAGGATGCGGCAGGTATTTGAGAACAAAACGTTGTCTGCAGATAAAAGGAGCAGACAATTAAGCTACCACAGCCTTTAATGCAATTTACATTTTTGTACAAAGGACTACAAAATACATATTGTTATTCAATAAAAGCACCATCCACTGTAACAACAGCCTCCACACGCTGTTGGAACCGCTGGCAGGCAGCAATGAGGTGGGTCTTTGGATTTCTGCCATTGTCTCCACAATAACTGGCCTGAGAGCTTCAACGGTGTTGTGTAGATGCTTGTTGGACTCCCTCTTAATGACTCCCTAGACATGATAGTCCAAAGGATTGAGATCGTGGGAGCCACATGTTGGGAGGGATGTGGTCGTGAAGATTCGTGGATATCCATGTTTGGGTGCTGTGGGCCTTATGACTTGGAGCAGAGTCCTGTTGAAAAACATGAGACTTACCACGTTCTACAGCAGTAATCGGGGGCTTCACAACGTCGAATGGGCGCCTCATTAACCTGCAGCTCCCTCCCGAGTGCCCTTATGGACTTGAGGGTCCTCATCGATTGCAGCTTGGACAGAACTGATAAATTCCAGCATCCTGATATGGTCCGAGTGCCGACAATGTCGTTTCCTCTGTGAACGGTTGGCACATCACCACTGGCAGCGTCCAGTTCTCCCTGAACTTTGAACACGAACGAACTGGCGACTTTCAGGAATGCAGCAATCTTGGAGTTGGAGCGTCCTGCAGCCAAGGAGACGATGACAGCATTTCGCTTCATTTGCTGGTCTATCCTTAGATCTGCCTTGTTCTGGAATTGTTAAATAGTATGATTTATTGACTATTACGTCATACTCGCGTGTTCTCAAATACTGCCTTATCCTGTATACCGATACATGTTACCAGCAATGTGTTAAACTCAGCATTGTATAGAATGGCTAGTTTGTAGGCAAAGTATGAAATGGTTTATATTTCACATATTTCCTAGGCATTCTATACAATGGCATAAGGCCAGCAGTCAGAGTATAGAATACTCCCTGCCACTTGCCAATAATTACCAAAAATTATTGGACGATGTGAAAAATTCTAAGATTTATTACTAACAAGGAACCACAGCACTATTGGCTGCTGAAACGCTATGATGTTACAAACTTGTAAACTTTTTCTAGTAATGCTTAACAGCCACTGTTGTTCATCTTCTGCAATTGTCTAAGAAGATTTTATGAAGCTCAATTGAATATTTACAGAGCTATAATTTCGAAAAATGAAAATGCAATAAAAGTATGTTAAAATGACGCCAAATTTATTTTTGCTTTTTATTTACGATAAATTTTATTAATAGTTGCAGTGTCCTGTGAAATTAAATAAATTTTGGAATAGAAAGTTTGGACATAGCGGATCTGTAAAAATAAAAACTATTTGTAATAAAAATAGCATACATTCAAAAGAAAGGTCTTCATTAAATTTATAAGCTTATGCTTTAAATGATAGCAAAAGCCAAAGACTTGAATAAATGCTTGTAATTAACTTAAAGTAAAATAGGCGAATTAAATTGCACAAGACGTTAACTTAAAAAATTTTTATTTTATTTTATTTATTTTTTTAATTTAGCAATGGCAGTGCCCATATGGATGAGATTGCTGTGATGACATCTCCAACAATTCAACCTACAACTACACCACCCTCTCTCGCTCAAGTGACTCCTCCACCTCAACCCCACATAGATCCTAGTGTCTCTGATGTGGAAAAATTTGAACCCGCCACTTCAGATTCGGAGATCTATGAAGTGAAAGCAGAAGAGAAGTCTCCAGAACCCTCTGATGATCCTGGATTGCAATATCAGCAACCTCCTGATTCACGTGAGTATTTGTATTAATGGATTTATTTCTAAGGTTGCCATCTTTAAGCTTGGATTTCTCATGTGTACTCCCCAAACAAGAAAAGGTTCGGACAGTGGGTTTTGTTTAAATAGGAGTTTCATTTTTATGAAATTTATTATTAAAAAAAATAAAAAATTGATTTCATTGTGACGACTCCAAGAATCGTGTACATCATTAATGCGCACACAAAAATTGAATGCAAAACTAAATAACCAAAAGAAATATGACAGATCATAAAAAATATTAATGACTGAAAATGATCTGGACATGCTTTTACCTGCCAGAAAAAACTTCCGATGCCCCCGGTAGTTCTACTTTTCTGGGGGTACATCACATATTTGAAAACTCTAATTTGTTTTTGGACTTAATATTAATTTACTAGCATGGTGCGTGGCAAAGCTGTGGCTAAAGATGTCAGAAAAATTATTATAAAACTCCATTTGGAAAGCAAATCAATTCATGGCATTTCCCAAACAAATCAATTCATGGTATTTCCCAAACTGTCAAGGTCAGTAAATCTACAGTTGGTGACATTGTAAAAAAAATAAGAATTGTTGAAATGTTGATATTGGAAAGTCAACAGGACAACCAGCAGTTGTGACTGCTAGCGATAAGAGGGTACTTAGGGCGATTGTCAAGAAAGAGACAAGCATCCTTCAGTGAAATGGTTATGGAATGGAACGGGGTTACTGAAAAAATGTAACCAAAGAAACGTGCCATGTTCATTTGCATAAACTTGGCTACAAATCTTAAAGTATTCTACTAAAAATACTAAGTTTAGGCTATGTGATGGAATGACATGAATTTGTGCACTTGTTTCACAGGCTAAAGAAAGCCCCTCCTGACAGCTTGTCAGAATAAAAAAAAAGTCTGAAATGGGCTACTGAAACACTGAAGTGGACTCGAGATCAGTGGAACTGAATAATATTCAGTGACGAGTCAACATTTCACGTTTGTGTTGGAGATGGACGTAATAGTGATTCAGAACAAGGATGAATCATTCCAGTGATTGTCTGAAGCGTACTGTCAAGTTTCCTAAGGGATTGATGTGGGTATGCATTTCTGCTAAGGGAGTTGGCAAGATATGCTTCATTGATGGAACTGTGAACGCACCTCGCTACCAGCAAATCATTGAGAAACATTTGCTCTCGTTCATTGATACGTTATACGCAGATGGAGACTGCACATTTCAGCAAGATGGGACAGTTGTCATGCGGCAAAATCAGCAAAGACATGGCTTGCCCAACACAACATTCCAATCCTACCCTGGCCCTCAAGCAGCCCTGAACTGTCTCTCATCAAGAATCTATGGGGGAATATGAAGAGTGCGCTTTGGAAAAATCCACAACGCACTGTAGACTGTTTAAGACTCTCAAAAGACTAATCAAAATGATACTCGCAGAATTAAGCCCAGTAAATGCTCTTAATAGATATTAGACTTATCCTTTATCAACTTTTGGCAGTCATAGTTCATTACTTAGTGATTCATCCATGTTCTTCTAACTAATATAAGAATATTTATCTTAAATTTCTCAATTAATATAGCGTCAATTCCATTTGGTTAGTGAGAATATATACATTCAGTGTCCGCGCAGTCCACTCGCCAAATCGCCAGTGGCGACATTTCAACTAATCTGACGAATAGACAATCACATTTGGCGAACATACTTGGCTAATTCTATTTATATGGAAAATTTTTATTTTCAACCTCGAAAATGTGATTATCATGTGATTAATTTTTTTTAATTTTAAATTTGGCTAAAAACATGAGATTCTGACTTAAAGTAAATCTCTATTGGCGATAAAAATTTCAAGTACTGCGCAGCCACTGACATTTATTCAATTACTACTTATTTAAGTATCTCAATTCCTTCACATAAGTCATTCCACATCTAATCTGATAAAATCTGGTGATATTTGACTAAGGGTCTCAGTTTTTTCTTAAACTTTTATCAGTGTATTCTAGTGGATAAAATATAAGGCATGCATAGTTTCGTTTGCCAGATAAAAATATATTTTAGTTATAATTATCAAAGTTATCAAAAGTTCGTGCATCTTATCACAAAACGAAGCATGTCTCTAATTATATTCATCGTAGGGAATTATTTGTCAAATTGAACTAAAATGAATCGCTTTTTCATTTGTGTTCAAAATAAGAGGGAAAATGCATTTTAATTTTATAACGTCCTATATTAACCTGAAAACGATGCTCTAAATTATTAAAAAAAAATTTTTAAGATTTTAATTCCCTCATATCCATTGCATAACACTAAGAAATTTCAAGATGGAATTCCAAACAGTTCAATCAGTATTAAATTTGAGATCAGGTGTGCTGCTTTGATATGAGCATGAGCTGGAATACAACCATGGCTCAGGTGACGTCCTTGAAGTGACGATCACGTCATGAGCAGCCAACATGTTTAATTAAATTACATTTAACATTTATTTTCTATACTTCTAAAAGCAATTCTACTTTGAAATTTGGGTGGCCAATAGAACAAACATCAAGAAATTTGCTAGTATTTATGGATTTTTAATGTTTTAACTTAATATTTTCAAAATGAATGTTAAAATTAAATTAAAAATAATGTTAAATAAATTTTTCTTTTAATTTCAATTATAACTGAAAATATAAGTTTAAGAGCCCAAGTTTTAACCTTTAAAATGAGCTATGAATGAAACCTGCGTTTATAGAACACCTTAACCAGTTAATTTCTGTAAATTTGACTGCCGATATTTTTATAAGAAATTTAGATGAAGGGAATGTATAAAAAAAAGTTTGAACCTTTGATAAAAATGTAGTGTTTTTAAGGAGTCTCATTTGATTCTTATATTACCTCCTGTTGTAATTTAATTAATGTATCCACTATTCCTAGTCAAAAGCATATCTAGAGCACTGGTTCTCAATTCAGTTTCTCGGCATAACTTAGAACTGTGTAACTCATGTTGGGAGTTTTAAAGAACCTGAGGGTTACTCTTCCTTTGCTGCACCTATTTGATCACAGGCCAATATTTTGAACTCTACATAATAAAGGCAAAGAAGAGCAGCATCACAAATGGTGCTGTTGACCATTCGTTACTGTCATTTTGTGAACTAACATCATTCTTATACAGGGTGTTCAGAAACTAGGATAATGTGATTCCATGCATCAATCTAAGCAAAACGTTTATTGAAAAATATCAAAAAATCAATTTAGGGTCTAAAATAAAAACGGTATCATTTCATTTATGAACTTAACGCATAAGGATAAACTTACCTCGACTGTGCTATGCCACGAGAAAATTATGGCAATTCTCGAGATTAAATGACATTTTCCACCAACTCTTAAAATTTGAATTTTGAACATTTTGCATAAGGAATTTTAAGTTTGTCACCATGCAAAGGAACATGCTAGATATTTATTATCCTATATTTTTTCGAGCACCTATATAATTTTTATTAAGTTTTCATCTTCAACATATTTTTTTTTTAATAAAATTTTATTCCATAATTTTATTTTTTTCTATTTTTATTTCTAAACAGCAAATGAACCAAAAACGTATGCAAACATGGTTAGCAAAAATGCATCTTCAGCATCTAGTGGGAGCACAGGATCTGGTTCTGTGGCTAGCTGGCACTCAGCAGGAACAAGCAAGCTAACACCTACTCCACCGATTTCAAATCATCTCCCACATACAAATAATTCGCGAGGAGAAACTAAGAACGATGGATTTATGGCCTCACAAAACACCGTATCCCAACCTCAAAGAATGCAACGTCCTCGTGGCAACTCTCTTCGTGGAGGAATGAGGTAATGTTCTCTAAAATCAGAAAGTTGTCTGGCTTGCTGAAAAATTTCCACTTATAAATTTTTTAAAATGTGAAATATTCATTTAGAAAGATTTGGAGGTGTTAATTATTGAAAATTTTTATAAAGAATGAAATTCATTGTATTCAGAGCTTAAGTAGTGTGCTCTCAAGAAAAATGTGAACTTTCGTGTAGAATGTGGGAAGCCTATGATGGGAGGAACTAGATGGATTTTACAGGTACTTTTTATGTCCACTTGGAATTTTTCTTCCAATAAAGGATTGTGTAGCTCGTGCCACAGTCTTGATAGGATTGAGAGAAACTCTGTCATGGGCTTCGATACATTCTTACACGATTAAATTCCTCCATTAAGCAGCGACACCTTTGGTTTAAAATGTAATATGGATACAATTTCTCTGCAAGATATACAAATTAATCAAAAAAATAGCTTGTTCAGTGTCCCATTTCAGGAAGTGCCTTATTTATCTCTATACAAAATCTTTGACTCTGCCTTACTTCCTTAATTTGTTTTCATGTACAGTGGGTGCTGCTTAATAACCAGAACAGGCCAAATTGTTAATAATTAACAAAGTTGAAATAAACAGGCTTCATTGGAACTCTATAGGACTATAGAGCCTTTTATTAAATCCTACCATCATAATTTTTGGATTATAATGCGTGCCTTATACAATAAAAAAAAGTTAAAGAAATTGTCACTGCTCACTATTCAAAAGTGTGCATAATATTCAGATTTTGATGTGGAAATTCCAAGCTCTGTGAAACTTCTTGATTCTAAAAAAAAAGAAAGAAAAAAAAAATGTACAATTCTTAATTCAAAGAATTCGTGAGTTATCTTACAAAGTGCAAAGCTCTTGTATTGGATTTTCATCGTCCCTGTCAGATTTGTTAAGAAAAATCAACTGCTTATGAATTCTTATAATGAAAAATCGGGTAAAAGAAAGTAATTTTCCAACCGCGTATAATTGAATGTATAGCAATTTTACACCTGAAATAACTAAAATGATGTAGAGATATTTGGCTATACTTCGTCCAACAAGAGAAAAACGGTGCGTTTCCGGTCTGATATCGACTACTCACTCATCCGCAATGCTTTGTGGGATCTCTCCTTCAGCAGCTGCACAAGTCAATTTGTAATGGCGACGCCCGTGCAACAACTCTTCAGCCAAACAGGGAAAAACTATTCACAGCCAGGCTAGGGAGATTTGTGTGGAACGCATTTTGCTACTTTAAAGGAAAATAGTGTTTTAAAAGCTCATCTGCTTTGATAGAAGAAACTTCCAAGGCAACGCAAGTTTCTTTTTCTTGTGTTCGAACAATTGTTCAAGAAGGAAACGAAGCGTCTTCATGCGAAGCTACCACCCCCCCCCCCCCCCTTCTCCTCGCTTTTCGACTCCTGGAAAGAAAAGGCCCAGGGAATCTCGAACAACGATATATATAAAATTGAGTTAAAAGATAATTTTATGAAGGGTACAACATTTTTAATTATAATTAAAGCAAAGTAACTGAATAATATTAAAGTTTCTGCTGTAATATTATAAAGCGCTTCTTCAATGAGATAGAAGTGATTAAGCGCATGAGGCCCCCTTTCTGATTGGCTAATCTGAAACTTCCTGTGACACACCCTGTTTTTCTCTTGTTGGATGAACTATAGATAACAATTGTAAGTGCACTTCACAATAGATGCTGTCAGGCTTATTCCAATTACGTAACGACGAAAAGTTTTTACTGATTTCACGGATACTGAAATGTCGTTTACTTAAACAGCCAATAAGAATCCATAATAGTAGAAATTAGTGGCTAGAATAGAATTCTATATAGTGGAAATGCTGGTAATCGAAAGCAAAGAGCAATGGCGGAAGCAAATATTTATTACTTTGGATTACAATTTTTGATCGGTGACTACTAAAAATAAAAGCAAAAAATTTCTTTCTAGAAAATGTGCTGGAGAGGGGGGGGGGAACTAGCTTTCTTATGAAAATATCTAATGCTGATAAAGAAACATGCTGACAGAAATTTATTTGGAATTCAATGCCTTTAGACCAGGAGGGGATGGAGAATGCTAATTTGTTCTTCGATTTTTATCTAACTATTTAAAGATTTTTAAGGTTTTAAAACAGTTTTAGATTGACTAATCATCTCTATTAGTTGAAAAGTTTTTTTCTACGATCAAATCTACAATAGAATTTGTTCGATTATATTCGATTACTGATATTTCATCACTGTTTAGTTGCAATAATTCAAATTTCAACTAAGATATAGCAGTTCAAAGGTGGAAAATGTACCGGGTGTTCCAAAAATGACTGATGGATTTTGAAAATCAATATAAAAAAAAAAAAAGACTGAATGCGATAGATATATATCGTTTGCAGCCTTATGCTTAGGAAATCGGGGAATTTTATCCCACCAAATTTCAAATTTAGTTAAAAATTGGACTTTTCGTATAACAAAATATCGGTTATAACACTTTTTATGGATTCTGGTTAACTTGGTTATAATGCGAGTCGACCAATGATGTGAATAAATGAACCGGATTGTGCGTGAGCGAGGGCTGAGCATAAAAGGGTTTTCCTGACAAATGTAGACGAGTGATCTGAAATCTGGGATAATCGGGACTCTACTGTACTACTAAGCGTGAATTATTTTCTCCACTATATATTTTCATGTTGATCACAAAAAAATTACTTACAAAACTAAAGTTCTAAATTTTTGTTCAGACAATTCCGAACCTGCAAATAAAGATAACTGAATTACAGTAATCGAAAAAAAATGTCAAGTTTTCATGCCATTAAATGAAAGATAAGCATAGTACAAGCTAGTATCTTGTTATTGTATGACAAAATAATTTAATTTGCTGATATCTTCAAATCGGGTAGCTATCACTATCCCACATGTACTCAAAGGGGTTTTCTCCCACAATTATGATTGGTCGACTACTTTTATCAGGGGAAACTCCTGTACGCACAGCTGAATGGCAGATGGCTTCACGCACGCAATCCAGTTTTTATCTACATCATTGGAGTCTACTGACTTTATAAACTGAAAGGAGGAATTTGAAATTTGCATTCTACACTGTTTGGCACAAATAAGATATTTTGGAACTCTGTTCTGAAAGTGACCATTCTGGTTATTATAAATTATAAATTTTTTGTAATTTCTTTCTCTCTCAATAATACCTGGGTGTGCATAATACATGGGAAAGTTTTCCAAAACCCACAAAAAACTAGATGCGCATTATAATCCAGAAATTACGGTACATACCGTAAATACTGTATTTAGCGCCGGGCCTGAAATACCGGCCCGCCTGCATTAAACGCCTGGGGGTCCGCTAAAAGTTTGCAAATAAGCGCCGGACCTTCAATAATCGCCCGGGCGCTTATTTTAATTCATTTCGTGGATTTTTCTTCTCTTGCTGCTTTCTCACGGGAATGTTTGCTCTCCCAAATGCCACTACTAAACCAGAAATTAGATACCAGCATGATTGTCTTCTAATTTCTTGCTTTTAATTTTGGATTCAGTCAAGCAACATAGCTGATGAAAAATGCTTCAATTTTAATCTCGCAATAGTAAAGTAGGCTGAAAACCATTCTACAGAGGCTACAGCCAAACAGTTTAGCATTGATCCTAACGGGAATGGAAAACACAGCAGGATACTTTAGAAAAGATGAAGGAGAAGGGTGAGAACTTTGCATAATAGTATCCATCACAGTTGTGCAGAATTTTATAAGCGCCGGACCTGTAATACCGGCCCGCCTATATTAAGCGCCTGGGGGTCCGCTGAATTTTTGCAAAAAAGCGCCCGGGCGCTTAATACAGTATTTATGGTAATGTATTTACCTGAATATGACACGATTTTTTTTCTCCTCCCCAAATTTGGAGGGCAAAAAAGGGGATCTTATTAGATTCAAATATTTGGAAAAAGAAATTGATCGATTGGTGTCTGAAGGCAAAGTAAAAAAGCCATCAATAATTAGACAGTGAATTATAAGGATTGCCCAAATGAAAAGTGCCATAGTGTCTAACTACAGCAGCAACGACAGTGCTTTAGTGAAGATGTGCTAGTAGATTCCAGACTTGTACCACAGTGCATAAATTGCGACGTGACCTGTTCGTGTGTATACTACGAACATTAGATATAGTAAAAATGGATGCGTCCAGGACAGAACGGCAAGCAGTGGTGCGTTTTTTAGTGGACCACTGCTGATTGGTTTTCTCTTGGAGAAATGCACATCAAATCTGCACAGTACTGCAATACTATTACGATACTTCGGCAATTGATCAAAAACGCCCAGGTCTTCTCTCGCAACAGGTGATCCTTCTGCATGACAATGTGCACCGCCACATCTCTTGTGAAACTACCATGATGTTAGAGAAATTCTGATGAAAGTTGCCATTAACACAGGGCCACTCAAGAAGACATTGCAAGGGAAACATTTTGGATGAAAATGTAAAGGATGCAGTGAAAGACTTTCATAAAACAAGTACAATCCTTCTAAGAGAATTGACCTGCTGTGTGAATGATGGGACCAATGTCTCAATAAACCTAGTGATTACTTTAAGTTTCAAAGAGTATTCAGACCGTGTAAATGTGATAGTGGGCAACCCTCAGATTCTTAGAAAATAATTTCTAGTGATTCTACAGGGTGAAGATAAAGACACAGTTTCAGAAATTTATTTAAAAAAAAAAAAGTTAATATTTTGACACTCGATGTACTCGGATTTGCGTAAAAACTCTGAAGGCTTTTTTCCCAAAGCAATGCATTGGCGAAGCAATGTGTCCTTTCATTGTTGATTTAAAACAAGGAAATTGGAAATCTGTAGTGCTGTTGGTCGGCTATCCACATGGTTCATCTTCAAGGGTTTCTCATCCTTCATGGAAACTCTTAAATCATCAACACATTTTCGAGTCACCACGTCTTCACCATACACCATCCTTAACATTTTAGTTTTACCCAATTTAAAACTGAATTTGCTATTGACTTAAAAATTCGCGATCAATGATAAAACTCGCTGTGCTCTAATGAAATTCTATCAACGTGAAGGCATGTTTGCATGTTAGCTGAGATACAGAAGAACTCTTTGCTAATGTCGCCGAGAGTCTGGCATTTCCCATTATAGGCTAATTACTGAACTTTCTGGTCTTGCCTTGTATCTATAATTGATACAAGAAATTTGAAACGACTGGATGTTTGTGCAAAGGTAAGCGCTCTAGAAGACTGCCCATATGAGGAAAATGTGGAGTGCATTTGTGTAGCTTACTAGCTCAGTCCAACAAAATCAAGACCTGCAATTATGGAGTAACATCCCCTCAGTTTATGGTTTGGAAAATTTTAAGCAGATGAAAATGCAATTATTGCAAAGTCTTACGGGGGTGGGGTTATTTAAAGTTATATAGGCTACCGATATATTGACAAATTCAGACCGTAGTCAATGTGGTCATGTGGATAGATTACAATGCTAAAGGTCCCTGTATAATAAAAATTTGTTACCTTCCTCAAATGAAATATATGCAAATATGAAATATAATTTACCTTCCAGGACCTTTAGCATTAGAATCTGTCGACTTAACCACATGACCAGATTGACTACCTAAATATACTCTCCAAATTTGTAAATATACATCAATTGCCCACATAACTAACTTTAATTATATCTCGTAAACTAATGCCCATCAGCATGAGTTACTATACCATATAATAGTGGGAGGGGTGCGTAACAAATTTAAATTTCAGTTAAACCCAAACTTAACAGACCTGGTCCCCCCTCCCCCTTGTAAGTGAAGATGACAAGATCAGATGACATGATTTGTCGATTTTCAGGAGTTTGTGTACTAGATAGCTTCATCAGCCGTCTAATTTTTAATAAGGTGAGACTAGTTATTCAACTTTTAACGTTAGTAGAAAAGAGAACTAGTAGAATGTTTGCTTTTGACTTGCTGAAAATCCTAGAAAAAGTGTTTTTTTACAATGTCTAATAGAAAAGTTTACGGCCTTTCTTTTTCAAACAGAAGCCATAATGGGGGATAGTTATCTCGACATGTTAATTGGTTGATGCCCCAATTGCATGAAGACAGTGACTCCTTCATTTTTCAACAGGACTGAGCAGCGCACCTTCGGAAATGCGAGGGTAGGAATTTCCTAGAAGAAAGATCTCAAAAACCGCTTATTGGTCATGCAACAGATAACCTGCCACCCACACATGGTGGCCACCAAATAGTCCTGACCTTACACCCTTTGATTTTTGTTTTTGGGATTGTGTTGAGGACAGGCTCTTTGCCCCGCCCCTTCCTCAGACAAACTTAGATGTGTAACTGCAGCAATTACCACAGTTGAAACTATGTTAAGACCATGTTTGGAAAGAATTGGGTGCTGTATTGACACATTGAACATCTGTAACAACCTCAAAATAAGCTTTACAGAGTGTTCAGAGTTCTTATACAAACTAAGTGAAGTTCAGTTTTTATACAAATTAAGTACGTTGGGTGTCAATGTATTTAATATTTTTAATTTTAATTTTTTTAATTAAATTTTTGAAATTGTGTATTTCTTTTATGTTCGCCCTGTATAACAAAGATTTCACGAAATGCTATATCTCCATTGTAGTGGATGGCTGCAAGGATGTTCTTTGAGAAGACAACAATGAACAGCAAGTACTACAGATAGTGAAGATGAGTTTGATGGTTCAAATGATGTAAATTAATAATGGAATTATTGAATTGCTATATATCAAATAAAGTTATGAAAATCTTTCCAGAAAAGTTCTCCTTTTCCTTATAAAAAAAAAACTTTTTTCCATATAATGCCTTCCAAAAAATAGGGGTTGGTTTTGAGGTCTTGTTATATTCAGATTAATGGTATATAAGCAAAACGACAATCAAAATTAATACATTATCAACAATTTAATGAAGATTTAAACTCTAGTAAATGTTGATTGCCTTTTGATTTTTAGTACAGGACGAGTTTAACATTAAAGTTTAGTTGCACGTAAAAGTAGCAGTTTGAGAATTTAAATGAAAGTAAATTATCGTATATTAGTTGAAAAGTTTATCCCGTTAAAAATAAAAGCAATAAATTTTAGAAATTTTTTATTTTTAACGGGATAAACTTTACAATAAATGTCAGAAATGACGTTCTTTCGAATTAGGGATGGCCCCCCATCCTCACCAGATTTCTTTCTATGGGGTTATCTGAAAAATGTGGTTTATTCCACACGATTGCTGAGCTGAAAACTAACTTCACAACACACATTTCTAACATCAATACCTCCATGCTTCGCAGAATCTCACAAAATCTGGTAAAGCGAACACTTTTGTATTTGCGAAAGAGGACGTCATTTCAAACATTAACTGTAACATCTAAATTTTGTCTGCTAAAAATAAAAGCCAATATTTCAATTAATCTCTGACACTTTACTTTCATTTAAATTTTCAAACTGGTACTTTTACGGGCAGCTAAACTTTGATGTACGTGACTTTAAGCTCTGTATAAAATCATTTTACTTTTCATAGTCTTCCATGAAAATAGCAAGTGCCTTGTGTGTTTCAAGTGGAGTCGGTGGATCGAATCTTTCCTTGGCTGATTGGCCAAAATGAAACTGGCTACAATGACTTAAATAGCAGCTTTATTAAAAGGCTTAAATATTGGTTTTTGATTGGTCCAAGGAGTCGTCTTTTTATATGGAATTTTTACATAAAAGCTAAAATTTGATAATATCCAAAGGTTCGATTACAATTAAATATTGATTTTCTGTGAGTTTGTGTATAACCACTCCATTCTTCACTAAAATGGTAATAGCCGATTGATAACATTAACTACAATTACATTAAGCAGTGCACACTGTACTTGGGAATCGCCATGCCATGTGACTGACATAGTTCAAAAGCATCCGAAAGCTCAATCGGTGGTTTAACTGTTACCTTGTTTCGTACATTTTAGATCAAAAATGTTAGATCTACCCATTTTATGCTTGCTTGCAATCACAAATATCCTATTTTCTATCGGTGTAAGCGAAAATCTCAAGCGATTGTCTCGTCTCTTAAGCTTTCAAACCTTAACATTTTCAGGTATAACCAACACCACCTAGACAGAAGGTCTGCGCACAGAAACTGTATGCATTGTTACATCATCAAACTGCCAAATTTATGGTTTATTATTGGTAGAAATAAGATTAACAATAGCCTCTTTAGTGTTTCGCTGTATTCAATTTATTTAAATTCTGGAAAATTTATTTTAATCTTATGCGAGTTTGAATTTTGGCTCTCCTATATAATTAGTAAAACCTGCCTATAACGATCACTTAGACACCAAGCTCAGGTGGTTGTTATATGCAGGTTCAGTTAAAAAAAAATTACATTTCAGCAATATAATTTATATTGTTTTTCTTTATAAAAGAATCCAAGTTACTTTGTTTGAATTTTCTTCCTAGTGAAAATTAAGTTCACAAAATGGTTTTAGCACAATATTGGTATCCCGTTTACCTGGGAGCTGATGAACCCTTGTCCAAAACCTTTTTAATAAGGGCACTGCATTTGCCGGTGGAAGCATTTCTAAATCTTCATCCTGGTCTGTCTCTTAAGGGTCAGGATCATTATTACTATGTTCACAGGCATGTAATTCCTAAATTAGCAGCGATTCCTTCAATCTCCTCAGAGTTAATGGAACTGTGAATGATGCTTCTAGGCCACATTTTATGAATCGGCTTACTGTCATCAATACTGTGGATCCTTGCAATCACTTCGTTCCATTTTTCTGTTGACCTGCAAGCATCCAATACTGAGGATCCTTGACATAGCTGAGAACTCTGAAATAACAGATTGGTTGAATGATTATAGAGAATACTGTGGTGATATTATTGGCATGTAGATTAGGACCTGATTGATTACAGAATAGTGTAATGATGTAATTGGCATTTAGCACCTGATTGGTTGTGTTAAGTGGTCGTTGTAGACAGTTTATTTTTAGCGTAGGTTTATGTTCATAGGGGATCAAATGCTGGTTGCGTTAGATGTGTGGTTGTTAAGCTAACAGATTTCCAATGTAATTTTCTGCAGGACCAAGCGAAAGTGGTTGTAAAACTTGTGCGTTCGTTAGCGCAAGTTTTATTGTATAATCTAATTTATCTATGTCCACCATTAATGCAAAAGATTGTTAATAAAAAAGAATCGTTAATGCATTTTTGGCATTTTGTTTCTTTAAGCTGGAAAATCATAATTTTTCCAGTTTGACTGCATACCTGATAGTCTAATTGAAATTAACGATTTGATCTGATCTGCTTATAAGAGCCACCTTTCAATTCCCCAAATGGGGATTTTTAAGTGGATTCAACTGTAATTTTTAAAAATATTGAACTTTTTGCATATGGTGGCTGTTAAAATTTTGCACGAAAAAACTGTAACACAAATGCGTGCGTTTTATATTAATCGCCCTGTATAATCCGGCATTATCCTGATCGATAACGTGTTTATAACGTATGATTCGAACACTGATTGCAAAATATTGAAATTATGCAAGCATTACTTTATTTTTCAGTTATTTTCTATCATGCTATGAAATAATTAAGTATATTTCGTAAATGATACCTGATAATCTTTGATTTATCATGCTTTCTTAACCAACTTATTTGGGAAAACTGATAAGATGAAGACTGTCTGTTGCAGTCTCTCATCACCTGACCATTGGCCTGGGTTATAGCAAGGCCTCCTAGATAAGAAGGCCCGGACAGCTCGAGCATGATGGGAACAGTCATGTGATCAAAGGAGGGAAGGTTGATGCAGGCGATACTCGGATCTTTTGCTGAGCTTACGTGCGGATACGGATCATTTTATCTTTCAGCATGGACTATTTAATATAATTCTTTCACATAATATTGTAAAGGAACCATGGATTGCTAACGTATTCTTCAAGTAGGCATAAAATTTTATTTCGTTTCTGTTCATCTAAGTCACTGACGACGTTTGTAAGCGATCCTTCATGTTTAGATTATGTTCAAGCGATAGCGACACTCAAATTTGACGAAAATCATTTGCATTAAATTGATTGTTCCTTCTAAAAGTTTGAGCAACATTTTAGAAGATTCAGAATAAAAAATTACAATTGCAATCACTTAAAACATTGTAGGCAAATTAAAACTGAATAAACATCGAAGCGTTAGGTCCATTGAATTAGGCCTAACTCTAAGTATATTGAATGACTTATCTGCTATTTGCATATTACTAACATTTATTAATAAAACAAATGTTCACATATAAATAGTTATAATTAAAATTTGGAGTTACCGTAAATCCTTTGTAGTTTTTCAAGTACATAAATGTATTAAGCTCTAGCTCAGGATGCTTGAACTAGAATTAAAAACTGCTACAATCAAAATTTATTTATTAAATTTAATAATTTAAATATTAAGTCTACAATTTTTTCAAAAAACGCTAGAAAAGACATACAATATATTTAAAATAATAGAAAAACTCAAAAATGTCTATCGATGTTTTCCTTTAATTAGCTACGAGCATTTTTTCTTCCTTGTATTTTCTCGCTGCCCTCATTCCCTCCTTTTGTGACGTCATCAGCGCATAGTGTCCGTGCCTTCTTATCTAGGAGGCCTTGGTTATAGTTGGTTTTTATTTTTCAACTTTATTTTGATCAAAAATTAAAGTAAATGTATCGTTCTGAAAGATAATATTGCTGTTAGAATTTCACAGAATGATTTGTCAGAGCATTGGCAGAAAAAGGAGCATTTATTATTCAGAAGCGTGTACTTGATTATACATTCTCTCTAATACCATGAAGGTATTTAAAAAAAAACAAAAAAAACGCATGCTCACACATGGCTATAGCAATATATTCTTCTTACTTCTGTGTCAGGAATCGTAAAAAAACTGCTGCTAGATGTATCTCCAAGGTTGCCAATTCCTGTTGTCAGGAAAAGGTAAAATGAAATTGTTACAATCTGAATCGTTACTAGACTTCTGGATGAATTTACACTAAATGGAGGCATTCTTGGTATTTTCTTTAAAACCAAGGAAATTGACGAGAGATGTAGATATTTAAAAAAAAAACAGCATGTTTTATTAACCATCAACCAACCATAACTCCTAAGCCATGATTGTGGTTTAATTAGACCTCATTTAAATATGGTATAAATAAATTTTTATAAACATTTATAAAACTCGAATTTTATCTGAACATTATCGTGTCAAATAAGTTTGTTTTATATGAATGTATGTTCTTCAATATCATTAGAATTATGTAAATTAAAATGCTGAAAATGACATTAAATTTAATGGTATCTGGAAGGTTGTGGTGGCATATTTTTGCTTAATTGAATGTGCAAATATTAGATATTTCAAGTAGATAATTGAAAATTTCATTATGTAAATGGCATATATTCCTATCGGCATGTGTTGCAGTTCATAATCACTTCCAATCTCTCGTGGTTAAAAATGTACTTAAATATAGATCTGCAGTAATATCGAGAGCAGATGCTTTGAGCTTGAGCAGGTGAAAATAATTTTAAAATGAGAAACTTCTGGACACAAAATATTGAAAGAGGGTAGGGTTTCTGAAATGTTATTCAGAAATTTGCAAACTAAAATTTGTTTATATTTATAGTTTTTTAGGGTTTCATGTTTCTGCATATGGTAATTGTATATGTAATGAGAAATGTCTGATGGGATCAGGAAAATGCTTGGTCCATGAATAACTTGTATAATCCATTTTACGGTTATCAGTAAAACCGGTTTGTGTGTTAGCAGGGAATGGTCTCTAGCACATATTGCTGCTAGAGGATAATTCGGAAATAAAATTTACTTTCTGGCAGTTTTATTCATTTAGATAATCATAGCGTGGGCTGTTTAATGGAGATGCATACAATGGTATGATGCTGCAAAAGTATTCAAATTTGGATTGTCTGTAGGCAAAATTTGCAGAGTTTTGATACCACATGACTCCACTAGAGTAGTTACTTAAATTGTTGGATTAATGTAGCACTTTAATTTAAAGTATCAGCAAGCCAGACACTGAAATTCTGTAAGGCAAGAATACATTGTTTATCTTTAAATTTGTATGAATTTTTATTCTGAAAGTTTAACCTTATTAAATGGACTATTAAAGTTTTATTCCTTTTAGGGATCGAGGGAATGTGCGTAACACTGATGATGGTGGAGATGGAGATCGTCGGCGACCTGCTGCATCCTATCCTGATAATCAGCAGTTGTTTGTTGGAAATCTCCCTCACAGTATAAAGGAGGATGACCTTAAAGATCAGTTTTCAAAGTATGGAACAGTAGTGGATATCCGTATAAACAACCGGCCGCCACCAAAACCTGGAGCACGTGTACCCGTAAGTACTTGCAAATTATTTTGTTTCAAAACTTTAAAAAAATTCAATCTGTAAAGGCAGAAATAAAAACTACCATGATTCTAACAATGTTTATTTATAACAAACTAATACTGAGAAATTTGGATTAGAATAATTGATTTGGTTATCCGAATTTGCAACAAGACTTGAGAAAAATGAAGCTTTCTCTGTAGAAGGAATCGTCCTGCTCATTGCTTAAATTGGTCAAGTATTTTAAATGCAGATATGTGCTTTTTTAATAACTTTCCCAAACCAGAATTTGAGCAAGTAAAGTGTGGTTCAAAAGTCCATAGATTATTTCAAACTGCAGTGGAATGACTTGCCTAACTTGGAAAAAGGGATCATCAGGTTTGATGTTGCTAGTGATGAAGTTGCATGTTTTTGATCTAGCAACCCAACAAGAGGAAGTTTTTCTGCTTTCAATAAGTGTTAGTCAGTGATAACAGCCCACTGCGAATTTTGTATGCCATTTGGAAAGAAAGCTCCTGCTGCTAAGAGCATTATGGCATCAAGCATTCCAAAAAACGATTAGTCTGTGAAATTTTTGCAAACTGTCAGCCCTTCTTGTGGGTACGACCAGATTGTGCTCTGCAGTGTAGTTTCCTATTGAATGCCTGTAAATCATCATTTCAAAATTTGATGAGACTGTTTTGTAATTGATTTCACCTCTGTATATTTATTTCAATAATAAATATAGGCATTTTGGAATCTGGTATGGACTTTTGAATTGCCCTGCTGTTTAGAATCATTATTGGTTATTTATTCTAAGGCATGTATTTTTTTTTTTGAAGTTAAAACTTGATTCAAGAGATGAAGCCTGCTTGGGTTTAAGAATCTGAAAATAAAAAAAATTAATAAAGCTCAAAATATAAATTAGGTAAATGAAGTTTGGAAAATTGAAAACTGCAATTAGGATCCAATCTTAATCATAATGAACAGATTTTATTAATTGTACACAATGTGTAATTTGTTGGCCTACTCACCATAGCCAAGCAAGCTATGGTTTTGTCTTTTGTAACTTGTGTATTGGTAATAGAAATTTGTCAAACCCAGGCATTGTTTAAAATGGAACTACATGGAGTGATTAAAGTTTTGTTGTTCTCCCCAGTGAACCACTGCCTTCTAGAAACTACCAGGCCTGAACATGACGTCAATGTGTTGTTGAAGCAGTGAGATTGTGATGTTGAACTTATTTCTGTAATAGCACCACCAGTTTGACGTAACTGTTTTCTTTTCCATGTTCTTAACTATCTATCATATGGCATCTCTATTTGCAAATTAATTTTCGTAACCATCAAAAATTCAAATTTTCGATTTTTGCATTACCAATTATTGGTAGTTAATTTTTGCAAAACCATCAAATCTTTTGGGATTTCTAAAGTTAAATAACCATTGGATCTATTGGAAATTAGCCTAGCATAGGATTTGCTTACTGAAACTATGCTAGGTATTCCGAGCTTGTTAGTAAAAGGGACAAACTCAAATATTCATGCCCTCGGTGGGTTTCAAATCCACGACTCCGCTGGTTTGTGTGATGAGACGTGTGCCTTAGTGCTCTCAGCTATCGAGCTGGCCTGTGAAATTTAGCTTGAAATGTAACTTGCAGTCATCTTTTTCAGTAGTATTGAAAAAGCTGGGTAACTGATCGGTAACTAGTTTTACTTAAATAAAAATGGCTGTAAGGCATCTATCCTTTTATTTTAATTGTAATACAAAAGCTTACAATAACATTAGCCATTATGGGTTCATAAGGATGGAGCTTGAAATTGTTTTTGTACATTTTAATTTTTTTGTGATAATATAAAAATTATGGTATGTTTTATGTTTTTCTTTATCTTTCTAAAGTTAACATTTGTCTTTATTTTAGAATTTTGGCTTTGTAATTTTTGACGATCCTGCATCAGTTCCACGTGTTCTGAATGATAAGGTATTTAAGCATCTAAATCTTTCCATCCAAAAGAAAAGATCTGGAATTAAAAGCAAGTTTTAAGTAATATTTACTTCCGTTCAATTTTCTAGCCAATAATGTTTCATGGAGAGCATCGTCTCAATGTTGAGGAAAAGAAAACCAGACCGAGAGATCAGCAGCGCACTGGTGGAGGCGATGGAAGACCTAACAGCGGCCGTGGTGGAGGCATAGGCGGCCGCATGGGAATGGGCATTGGCAGAGGCGGTGGGCGAGGTGGTGGTCCCGGCGGAATGAGCAGATCCGATAATCGAGGTGGTGGGGGTAACATGGGTAACAGAGGAGGAGGATTTGGTCAAGGACAACGTCGTTAGGAGTGCATACAATATAAAACGTAAACAAAAAAATAATACTATAAATGTTTAAAAAATAATAAAAAAATTATAAAATAAGTATATAAAAAAAAGCAACGTGAACATCGGAAGGTGCTGCAATCTAGGAAAGTATGCAATTGTCCCAGTTCTACGTACATACCTATTGCAACTACGCTAAATAACATTTTGAATGACAAGATGGTTTAATGTTGGGCTATCTTAATTTTAATTTTTTTTTTTAATCTTTAGATTTTTTTTTTTTTAATCGTCATAAATAAAGCTAGGAAACTCGACATTAAATCCATTTCCCTTCAGCAAAATTGCCAATTTGCTCCTGTGGACTGCTTGTCATTGTATAATGTGTTATAAAGAATCATATTACTTTCATATTGTGACTTGTTCTTCACATGTTTAATGATTGCAATGGCTAACATTGTAGGGATCAGTGAAATATCATTGTCAATAACCTAAGCCATTGCTCAAATCTTCCCTCCCTACCCTACCTTTACCTCTTTCCTTCACAACAAATTGGACATCCATTCTGGGATGTTTATACCATTCCTTATTGTTTTCATTATTTTCCTTGATTTTTTTAATCTATAAATATATATAAAATACAGACGCCAAAGTGACCAATCAGCTGTTTAAAACTGTACATACGTATCCCGCTAATCCACGGGTTAAGATCCAATAACAGAAGCTAAATGGAAAAAGAAATTCATACGCGCTCCCATTTCCTGCTGAGAAGCAGAAAATCACCATAGATCAGGAATGGTTGCTGTTTTCAGTTGGTGGTTGGGTTATTTATGCACCTTCCTCTACTAATTATTTTAATACCTTGGCAAGCAAATTGGTATGTCTGCAGTATGCAAATGTCAGTTTCATAATGCAAACATAAACTAGACTATCTGTAGTTTGAAGATTTTCTTTTTTTATAATTTACATGTGAGCTTTGTCTTATAAATGGCAAACTCTTCTTGAATGTAATTATAAAAGGCTTTTCAGAATTTGGGAAAAGCTGAAATAATTTGAACCCCCCCCCGCCCCTCCCCTTGTGGATTGCCTATTTGCAATTTATTTTTGTCAAAGGTATAAATAATACGAATAATTTATTGTTTTTAATTAGTAATGATGGCAGTGCAGTTCCTGGTCTTGTCATTTCATGTTTAAATTCATTTAGCTCCTGCTGTTGCCAGGATACAACGTGATGTAAATAACTTAAACTCAGCAGTTATTATTTTTGTATTAGTTTTTTTTCTTTTTTTTTTTTTCTTTTCTTTTCCAAATTATGGGAAAAATATTTACATGTTCCCTCAATTTTTCGATTTTTTATTTATTTAATAAAGTTTTGTCGCTCGTAGGTTTTCTTAAATTCAGTGAGATATACCGTCAAACGATTTAAACCTTGTTCATTGTATTTCATTTTTATGTTCAACTCGATATAGACACACTTAAACGTATTTGCAGTTCACATCAGAACATCATGTAAATAAAACTTTGAGAAAAAAAAACGTTATGGGCTGGTGCTTAAGTGTCCATTTTGGGAGGCAAAGAAATGTACTAAACCATTTGGAGGCAAAACCATACCAAAGGTTTGATGTCTAATAAATCTCTTCAAAGCCAAGCTTTGTTGAGGGATCTTGGTGAAAATGTCAGAAATGTTTAAACAAAAGTTTTGAAATTGGATTGTTAGGATTTGTAATGCTAAATAATTTAACACAATGGGGCCTTGGCTGTGATAACTGTGTGCAGCACTTTATTCACCCATGTTAATGTAAATTAATCAGTTTTCATTTTTTATTTAATTGGGCAGTCATAACCTTAGTAATAAAAATAAATTTTAAAAAATGACTTATTTTTAATAACTTGTTTTAACGACTTAAGTTTAATAAGTTGTCTTGGCTTGGTTTCCAACTATACGTTTAGATAAGTTTTATTCAACTGCTTGAAAATAATGTGAAAAGAAATTAGTAATACAAATTTTCTAAATAAATAAATATAAAAAAACAAACTTGGTGGCAGGTGAACTTCGTAGGAAAAACTAAAAAAAAAAACAAAACAAAAAAAAAAAAAAAATGGGAGATCTGTCTTTGTAAATGTTTTGCAAGAAAAAGTGAAGTTTTTGTTATCATGCGGCAAAACAGTGTACCTCATCTTGGTTTTTTAATGGATTTTATTTTTATTTTGGTTTTATTTATTTTTATAATTTTTATTTATTAGATTTGTTTTATCATGACGGTTAACTTGAAATACAGTTGTCAATACAAGTCAATAAATTTTTTTCCGTAAAATCTACAGAGTTAGATTCATTTTTAGAAATTTAAAATTTTGGCAGTAATTTTTCAGTTAGCCCTTATTTTGGCATGCCATCCTAGGAAGCTTTATTCTGCCAAATTATAGTGATTATGCTGTAGCCTGAACCATTTGGGACCTTCTGAATGTTAGCTATTGAATATCGGATACAGATTTTGGATTGGAGCCTTGAGAAAGTTATGCAAAATTTCTTATGCAAATGAATCGGACTAAAAGATCTTGCCATTGAAGTAAAATCCGAATAGATTCTTCTTGTTACCGGTCCTTCCTCCTGTCTTCGGAGATGAGCTAATGGTGTAGGTTATACTTCAGTACTCCGAATAGATAATCTCACGATTTTGACGAAAGTATACAGTTCAATTAGCCAATTATTTAGGAATGTATTCTGAACGAAAATGTGTAATCGATAGCAGGGTGGTTGATGAAATTTCAGCTTGTTTGCTAACTTATTGTTTAATTTTTGTGCATATTGCTCATTGACATTTGAATATTAACCATCTTAACAGTTTACTTAGCGCAGATATCAGTCAGACCTAGGAATTTATCCTATGACTTAAACCATTCAAAGGGCTCTGCATTATAGTGGAAACTGAGGTTTAAGATAGCCCCTTAAGAAGAGCCATTTATTAATCGCCAAGGGGAATTCAGAGGTATATACTTCATCCAATAAATTAGTATAAAATGTCAATTGAAATATTTGGCAAGTCTTCAAACGGAAAAATTTGATCTTGTTCAGGTAAGGTATTGCCTGTCAAGCATAATCATGTTTACCATGTAGTATCTGCTCAGTGGGGGAAATAAATGTAGAATATGAAAATTCTTTGAACGTGGGCCTAATGGTAATTTGCAATTTTCTTATATAGTATTGGTATTAAAAAGGTTTCTTGCATAGATGAATTAAAAAAAAAAAAAAAATTGGAGACTTATTAAACCTTAGGTCTGGTTTTCGTAAAAGCTAAGGAACGTACAGTATCCTTCATTGTATTTAAAATTTTCTTAATCTCGAGGCGCTTAGAAATTGATATTTGAATAAATGTTTGAAATACGGTCAGTATACTCTGCTCTCGCAAATTCCTGCAATGGGACATTTCCTTTCTTAATTATTGATATCTACATCTAGTGATAGTTTTATCCCGATTATAATCATAAAATTCAAGTTTAATAGGCTTGGAATTACATCAGATTTTATTTTTTTGAAAAAAGACGCAATAGCGGAAATGACTTGCACAGTTTCCCATTTTCACCTGGATATGGGTCGTGTCAATATGATTTACGTCAGCATTGACATTGAAAAAAGTGCTGAAGCACCAAAGGAACTTTTGGAAGAAAACTCTTATTGGCGAAGTTCTATGGAACCAGTTTTTGAAATACCCTCAAAAACTAATAAATGCTCAGTGAATCAAAAAAATCGGATTTTGTCCTCCATTAATTCCACACGTTCAACTTCTCTCGTTCACAAATACCAAGTGGCTTTTCAAAACTCCTTATTTTGGGCTTTATCCCTGTTCGCTTTTCCTGATGTGTGGAATGTTTCTTCATTTGAAAAGTAGATTTATCAAATTATGCCTGTGGAGAATAACTTTTCATTGTGATGCCACTCAGATTGCTTCGAAAATGAGATGCTCCAAAGTTCGATTATAATCTCGTCTCATGTACTGCTATTCCTTTCACTATTGACCTTGTCTTCTATAAAGTTTTCATCTAGTCATTAATCGACCGTTTATTGGTGGTTTCATCTAAAATTAACAAATCTCCTCTGAATGGTGAGTATTGTTTTAGCAACCCATACTGCAGATGGTAGAACATCTTTTAGTTACGTTTCTTTGAAATGTACTGGAAACTAAATATGATTACACACCAGAAAAGTCGGCAGAAAATACAACTAGTTCATATAACCGCTATTATACTTCGGCAATGTTTCGCATAAATTGGATTGTTAGCGGAGCTCTCGTATCAAATCGTTGTAATGGAAATAAGTTTTCCTTTTATTAATACTATGCTCACTTCTATCGTGAGCATTTCATCCGCAGTAAATGTTTAAAAGTGTAACATTCTTTTTGACTCTTCCTCTAGATCATAAAACGCGTTCTGGTAACTGTCGAAATAAAAGATTTCTGTACCTTTGTGTGCTAGTTGAGTACAAGGCTTTTGTATTAGATAAAACTAACAAGGGAAAATTCAAACCAAGAGCTTTAGAAGGGTATCCAAACACCAAAAGTGTAACAGGTCGGCAAAATGTTCTTTGAATATTGTCTCAATTTTGCGGTTCGTTGCTCCTATAAATCTTGTTGCACTTAAATTACAGAAGACCTCGTAAATACCCAACAGGGGTCTATCTAGAATTTCAGAATCCATACCCTATTTTGTGAAAATACCCTGGCTTAATTTTAAACTTTTTTTTATTTTTATTTGAATAGACATTTACGTTGATAAACGAGTTAAAATTTTGTGAAGATAGTTTCCAATCAAAATAATTTTGTAAAGATTCCCTTAAACGGTACCAAGTTGGCCCTAGATAGATCCCTGCCCAATCTTTCCCATTATGGATTAGGATATTGGGTTTTTTTGCACCTCGAGGTCGCTTAATTCCGGATACGACATAATAAACGATCTGAAAGATGTGGGCATCTTGTGATATTTTATACACATGGGAAGACTTATCAGCAAGATGAGTGTTTCATTTGCTCACAGTAGATCAAAAGCACCGAAGCGTGCACTGTTGCAAGGGAATCCAGAAATTTAGCATAGTTTAACAGTAGACAATGAATGTACTACAATGTATAAGCTGCAATCCAAGGAATAGTCGAAAAAGTGGTTGCAAACGGAAAATCAAGAAAGGTTATGGCGAAGCTTTTGGTCTTCTGGGATGCTGGAGGCATACTCTTACACTTAAGAGGCACTCGTCAGATGCAGACGAAGAACAAAAAAAAAAAAAAAAAACGCTATAAAAAGAAAGCCGTTAATAGATTTCGAAGAAATAACTGGTGATGCAGTGGTAGGTGTTTTTAAGTCTCTCCAAATGCTATTATGTATGTAGTTCATATTTTCAGTGGAAAATGTATTGGGAAAAACTCGTTGAATACCAGCAAAATTATCATATGACTCGAATTAATTTCTACAAGAGATTTGTTGAAATCTCCGTATATAATAACCAAACTTGCTGTGATAAGATTGCTTCAGATTTCAACGAATTTTCCAATAACATCAAAATTCCAATCAAAAACTAGAATGGAACCCTGAACTAATTTGACCTCTTCGTTTTTCGCCTTTTCCTACAGTATCTTCAGACAAACCACCACTATACGCTGCGTTATCCACTCGTTTTCTAGCCAAATATTTCCCACAAACTTCTTAGAGGAACATAACGAACATATTCATTTGCAAAAGTCTATTATCGATCATAAACCCAACATAGTTGGCAGACTTACTAACAAGGGCAATAACAAATGCTTCACCTTACTGATACAAGCCTTCGAATCCAGAACCGTTCACCGAACAGAGCAATATTCTGTTCAAATGTATTTATTTGTGAAAGAACGGAACAATATTGCCAGAGCTCGGTTTTCAACCTTTCATCGGTCGCAGATTGTGAAAAATACATTACCCGCATTGCGTTAAATCCAGCATTATATAGAATGCCTGAAGTTTGAAGGCGGAGTACGAATAGTTTATTTCACATTTCCTAGGCATTCTATACAATTCCAAAGGGCCAGCCAATAATAACCGGGGTATAGAATACTCCTGGTACTCGTCAATGACCGCCAATATTTCACGGCACTATTGGTGGTGAAACGTTGTGAGGTAATGATAGAGCATAAAAGTAGGTTGATTTATCCTGTTAAAGAAGGGCCCGGCCAGCGTTATTCAGATTATATCATTGACATACGTCATGAGGCTGATTTGGCCGATGGACATGGAGAGCACGACAAAATGTTGAAAAAACTTTCACAAGTATACGAATATTGCGAGTTATGTTATTGAAATGTACAGTCAACCAAAGGAAATAAACCACACAAGTTTAATACATATTACATTTCATGCTAATGTCTTGTTTTAATAGCATTTTTTAATTACAATTATTTAAATTTAATAATCTTAATAATGTTAACTCTAAATATAATGTTAAATTATTAAAAATAAATTAATATTGAAACTGTAAAACTTGGAGTAAAATTCAAGTGTGAATTATTTCCCTTTGATGACTGTACATTCTGAGCCAAGCCATAAAAAATAAGATTTCAAGAAAAGTCATTGTGGCCAAGCCTATTATAGCAACACAAGACTGCGTAACCCTTAAAGGTAAAATGTATCTTTAAAGAAGCAGCTATTGTACTTGTTAAACAAGTGAAGCACTCAGTCGATAGTAAAGTAAAGGGAAACAAACTTTTTTCTTCAACCCCATCCTTCAAAATGGCAGATGATGTCGGTGCCTCCTCAAGTGGCCATGTAAAATTAATCTACTTTTTATATGCTTTTAACTTTTAAGAACTGTAGAATTAAGATAAATAATAGTAGAGATAATATAAACATTTAAAAGCATTATTTGAGCTTTCTTGCATTTTCATTAAGTTCAGAAGGAGTAATGTATCTTCTAAGATACATTATGAAAAAGACTTACTATTTTGTGTAAAATTTTAACTCCCTATTTGGCATTGCTATACTTATATAAACAAGATTTGATTCAAAAATTTTTTTTTTTTGCTGCCGTAATGATGAGTGCTCCTTTAAGGGTTAAGGAAATATGACTTGGAACTGCAGAAGGAGTCTTTAACCAACTCTGTGTGAGATCACAGTTCGCTCTATCTACCCGAAATAGCTCTTGATCTGCTGCCTCTCGGCTACAATCAACACCACCGAAAGAAAAATGGGCGTATCCAGTTACATTTCCAATTTCAATTGTTAGCGATTGTTAATTTTACTTAGCAACAATGTATAACGATTGAAATAGGAAATTTAATTAGACACGCCCAGTTTTTCTGTCGTTGGACAGAGTATAGATGGTATGCATGAAGACGTCACGCAACAAAGGAACTTGCTTTGCCCCCATGATTGAGACCAAGTTGAGACCTTCAAGCATAGAAATAGAAGGACTATGCTCGAAGATTGAGACCAAACAAATGAAAAATTAAAAAAAAAAAAAATCAGCATACATTTTTTACTTTAAAAAGTGCATTGCAAAGTAAAAAATAATTTTTCGTGCCTCTCATTAAAATAAGAATTCTTAAAGTTATAAAAAGGCAAAAGTATGGTGGAGCGTAATTTTTTCATTTAAAATTTTAATATTAAACGCCCGCTGCCTTTTTTTAATTTGATGAATTCCTATTTTAATGAGACGTATTAAAAATAATTTTTGAAGTTTTCATTGCACTTTTTAAAGTTTATGCTTAAATTTTATTTATTTATTTTTTTTTTTTTATATTATTCTTTTTAGTCATGGATTTCCAATTAATTTTAACCCATGCTTTTGCTACAACTATGTAAAAATGAAGACAACTGAATACTGACTACAGTTGACCCGTTCCCTACCCCCAGCATGAAAAATTAAATAAAAATCACCTTCAATCCTTTCTAAGAATTCAAATTTTGAAAATTTTGTATACTCTCACTGGAAATGAATCAATGTGCCATATTTGAATAATTAATTTTTTACTAATTATTTTTAAAACAATAAAAGTTTTTTTTTATCCATCTCAGAAAACCCTACAAATTTAAAAACTAAAAATAACGCATAAAAAAATTTAAAAACTTAAGAGCATATGAAAAATATGCAAAAAATAATAATTAATTCTGAAACAAAATTTGAAAATTTAAAATAGAAAAATTAAGAAAAGAAAAACAAAATTTAAAAAAATCGGATGATAAAGTAGAAGGAGAAAATAAGTTTACAATTACAATAATTCTTTTTAAAAAATTTAAAAAGTAGAAAAAAAAGAGCTTATATTAAAAAAAAATCTGTTATAAATCTGTTACTGTGTTTTTATAAAAAAATTGGTTTTGTATGTACCCTCTCTGCATGTTAAATTAACCAAAAAGACAACTACTGTATAAGAAATAAAGCTATGAATGGTCTCAACTATGGCGGATGGGCGGAGTTTTGAGCAAAGCACGTCATGCGTGACGTCACATGCATACCATCCGAAGCCATCTGACATGCATCACCGTCTGGGTCCGAACAACAATCCAAACTTCATTGTTTCCAACAATCGGAAAAATACTCATTGTTTACATCCAAGATGGAGACAATGAAGATTGGATTGTTGTTCGGACCCAGATGATCAGGTGACTTTTCCGCTTCGAGGCCTGTCTTTCTCGTTGGCCTCGCATACCATCAGTAGATAACGCTTGATAACGGAAAAGCCATACATTATTACATCATCAGTAGTCGATGATTGTTAATCCTATTTCTACCAATAAGCCCTAAATTTGGTCGACTAATGATGATATAACAATGTATGACGTTTCCGTTATCAGGCCTTCTATCTATACTCTGTCCAACGAAAGAAAAACTGGGCGTGTCTAATTAAATTTCCGATTTCAATTGTTAGATATTGTTGCTAAATAAAATTAACAATTGCTAACAATTGAAATTGGAAATTTAACTGGACACGCCCAGTTTTTCTTTCATTGGATAGAGTATAGGTGTTGCTGCTACAATACGCGGTCAAGGATTCGTGAGGTGAATGTGCAAGACCAAGGGTCAAAAAATGGAGCAGTTTTCTGTAAAAAAGAAAATTGCACAGACGAGCCATTAAATTATGGCCACCTGTTTAATAAGACGTAGGACTACCTTTCGCCTGCAAAACCGCAGATATGCGGTGAGGCATTGACTCGACAAGGTGCTATTAGTCACAGGTATGGCACATTTTCTGGGTCACTGCTGTTGTAGCTGCTGGTGATTTCTTGTAACCCTTCATTCACGGCGAAACATTGCGTACCAGTTTCCGCTTCCCTCTGGAATCAATGTGCCATGGACGGCAAACAGCAGGACAGCAACTCGTCGTTTTTCCGTCTGTACACCACTTTCGATAAGTACTCACAGCGACCGCATGTAAATACCCTACCAAGCGCACCGTGTCCGAGATGGACGTTCCGAGGCGTCGGGCCACCAGAACTGTTCTTTGTCGAAGTCTGATAAATCTGCTGCTTTTCCCATCCTGCAGCCGAACACTCTACATTCGGAAAGTCACTTCACATGTACTGTTTACGGCATTAAGAGCCGAGCTTGCGCGTGACCACCGAGAGACAAGGCCTGAGCGCGGAAACGTCATACATTGTTACATCATCCTTAGAAGGGCTAATTTAAGACTTATTATTGGTAGAAATACGAATAACAATACCCTTCTAATGATGAATAACAATGTATGACGTTTCCGCGCTCAGGCCTTGTCTCTCGGTGGTCACGGCTTGCGCCGTACATTTATCTCGGGGCGAGCTCATTCGTAACCACCGAGAGAGAGAAAGCCTCTGCGATGAAACGTAATACATTGTTACATCATCATAAATAGGGCATTGTTATTCGTATTTCTACCAATAATAAGCCATAAATTTGCCCTAACTATGATGATGTAACAATGTATTACTTTTCATCGCAGAGGCCTTCTCTCTCGGTGGTTATGGCTCATTACTCTGTTAGAGGTGGTCATAATGTAATGGCTCATTGGTGTAAGAGTACTTTTAAATGGCTCAATGCTACTTCTGCTTTCGTGTTTTTCTGGTAAGAATGTCTTTTACTTAATATACAGGGTCAAATCACATTATTATGATCACTCCCTACGTTTGTCTTCGGGGTTGCCCAGCGAGGAACTATGTCACGTGTTGGGAATTGGTTAGGTAACTATATAAGGTAGGTTTCCACCATGTTAAAAATATCACTTATTGGTTTCCGCGCAGTTTGTGAACTGTTCTTGTGCTGCTGTAGTTAAAATGTACCATGACTGGGAAAATGGGACCGTTCAGAATAAACGCTATGGGAACTGTGGAGCACTACGTGCCATTGATGAGAGGCGTAAACGTCGGCTGCGAATGCGTGTAAAGCTCAACCGAAGAGCTACAGTGGACCAACTTACTGCTCAAACCAAAGAGGGTGCTACCAGACATTCTCTAAAACCACAGTACAGAGGACCCTGCTACGTATGGGCATCCGGATGGTCAGCAGACGGATGGTCACCCATGCTGACGAAGGTTCATCGCCAAAAACTGTTTCAATTTGCCCAACAGTACAGAAAATGGATCACTTCTGACTGGAAAAAGATTGCCTTCTCCGATGAGTCACGATTTCTGCTCCACGGAAGTAACGGCCATTGGCGGGTGAGGCGAAAAACCTCCAAGAACAAGTATCCTGCAACCATTGTTGGACGAATCCAGGCTGGTGGCGGCAGCGTCATGGTGTGGGGAGTGTTATCATGGCATTGTCTGGGCCCACTGACACCTGTGGAAGGCACTCGGAACCGACTCGGTTGTTTATCCATAATTGCAGATCAAGTACACTCATACATGGAGACTGTCTTCCCAGAGGGGGATGGCACGTTCCAACAAGACAATGCGACGTGTCATACGGCTGCAATTGTTCGGGGGTGGTTTGAGGAACACGACCAAGACTTCCAAGTACTATCCAGGCCCCCTAATTCACCAGACCTCGATCCAATCGAGAACCTTTGGGATCACCTCGATCGTCATGTGCATGCTATGGAACAACCACCGTGTACTCTTCAGCGGCTATCGGATGCTTTTCAGTCTGCATGGCAACAGCTACCAGTAGAAACCTACCAGAATCTTATTGACTCACTCCCACGCCGTCTAGCTGCTGTCCGTGCCACTAAAGGCGGTTATTCGGGATATTAGCTGGTGGTCATAATAATGTGATTCGACTCTTCAGTAGTTCTTCGTTCAGTTTCAAAATCTATTCAATCCCAATAAAGGTGTGTTTTGGTGCTTTGCCTAGTTTACTTGTCCTTTATAAAACCAAGGTAATATATAGAAAAGTATGCAAAATAATCACAAAACCAAATATTTTATACTTTGCCTACAAACTTAAGGCAATTCTATACAATACTGCTTTTCACACAATGTCGGAAAATATATATACAAGGAGTGAAGATGGTGAATTATCACATGCAATAACGTGCAATCCAAATTTATTTAGTTTCAGGAAGGAGATAAAAGCCATATTTTCGAACACATCGGGACTCAAATTTTATGCTTCATTTACTATAAATTTAACCTAGTAGCTTTTTAACATTATGGTTGCTTTTCTCTGAAAATACTCAAAAATTTTTTATCTTTATTAACTGCATTCATAAATCAATATTTAATTATTGATAAGAAACAATTCAACTTCCCATAGGATTTTTAAATGTTCCTATACGTAATAAATACTTTATGTACATGTATATAATAAAGTATACTATATGTATATTTCATATGTGATTAGAAGATATTCAAGGATATTTTTTTTGATCAAATTCGCATTTAATGCTCAGTTTAGAGCTATTATCATTATAGCAGTTTTGTCTGTTTTATTAATTGTAATAGAGCTATTTTTTTAAATGATTAGTGCTAATTGTAAAACATTGAATCTCATAATGAGTAACAAAAGAGAAAGAAAAGTCTGGGGGAGGGGATAATATGTTGACTACGCGTCTAGTTTTTGAAGGAACTGTAGCACTTGTTTAATTGCAGAGCATCATTTTCATGGTATTCATTTTACCTTAAATATTAGTTGCTCGAAGAGAAAATTGCGAATTAACTGCTGATACTGCTTTAGTCCTGCTTTTGATAATTTCTTATTCTGCCCATTGATCCAGTGGTGATGTGGGCCTGAATGATAGTTTATGATTTTATTTTACGTTGTAAATTGGTAACCTTTAAACTGTTGGAGTTGGTTGTGCCAGATCCTGGTTTAATTAGACTTGGTTTAAATATGATATGAACAAGTTTATTGAGGAGCTTTAGCAAAAAAGCTACTTATAAGAATGCACGCTTGGTCTGTACGTTTATCCGTCCGGCCGTTCGCCGTTTGCACGATAACTTGAAAATGAATTAACCTTTTCAAATTCTGTTTTTAGAAATATGACCATCAAGCCTGTTTTCACTAACCATCAATTCTGTTTTCGCTCGGCTGTATCAACTTTCCAGTTTTCCTGGACCCCTTCAACTCGAATTCACGTGCTAAAACAGTGACCGTCAAGAATGAATGAATATCGGCCTCGGTGGCTCAGCGGTTGCGTGATCGCCTCTGATGCCCGAGTACGCGGGTTCGATCCCGGCCGAGGACGACGAGGATTTTTCAGGGGGAAATCCTGAGATCACGCACTTCCTTCGGAAGGGAAGTAAAGCCGTTGGTCCCGTGTAGTCGTTTGCCGGTTGCACGTTAAAGAACCCTTGCGAGGCAAAATTTGCGGCCCCTATAACGCCGTCCTGAAATGACCATAGCAGTTGAAAAGGATGTTAATACCAAACCAATCAAGAATGAATACGCTGTTATTTTCTGTTCGTCTTTTAAACATTGTTCGCGTACGTGATAATCACTTTGTCGAGGCCACGGTCTAGAATACAATGGTCCGAAAGTTCCATTGTAGCTCCACTGTTAAAAAGTGGTTAATGACAAAAAAAGCTCGGTGGCAGCGCACGGTAGCAATGAGAGCACATTGTAAAAAAATTGCGGTGATTTACAGTCCTGCACAGAACTCTTCAAAAATGGACGCTTACTTCGTTTAACATTATATACGTGGTGCCGTAAATCACAGTAAATTTCCTACAATGTGCTCTCAATGCTACTATGCGCCACCACCGAGCTTTTTTGCCATTGTCCACTTTTTAACAATGGAGCTTTCGGACGATTATATTCTAGACCGTGGTCGAGGCTCAATAAATCAATTATTGTTCTGCGTTGAACAATAAAATAGACGTAAATTTAGAATGAATTAAATGCATTTCCGTTGTTTTTGGTAACTTTAGCTATACTCTGGCCAACGAAAGTTGGAGTGGGCGTGTCCAGTTAAACTTTCAATTTCAATTGTTAGACATTGTTGCCAAGATAGAATTAACAATGTTAAACAATTGAACTTAGAAGCTTAACTGGACACGCGTACTCCAACTTTGGTTGGATAGATTATAGACCTTAAATTCTCGAATTTAATATTATTTCTACGTCTCTGCTAAAGCTCCTTCTTAGAATGTTGCAAGATTTTTATAAAGCACTCTGTAATTTTAGGTGATTATAATGGAATAAGTTAGTGAACATGATTATAATGGAATAAGTTAGTGATTTGCATCAAAGTAATGTATATTCTTAAACGCAGTATTTTGTAAATTTTAAAAAAAATGAAAATAAAAAGCCGAAAATGACATGCAAAGGTTGAAAAGTTGTGATGGCAAATATTGCTTGATCAAATGGCAACCTTTATCAGCGGATTTGAAGTAGATATTTGAAAATGATATCAGCGTATAAATAGCAAAATCCTTATCAGCGTATGTTGTAATTCATAAACACCTCAACTCTCACATTCTTAGAAATATACAAATAAATAATTGATCTGCAATAACAGTATTCAGAGCAAGTGTTTTGAGCTTGGGCAGGTGATAACAAAATTTTAAAATGAACAGGAGTAACTTCATCTATCTTTACTATCCTATTTTCTTTTCTTTTTTTTTTTCACTCTGTTTATCTAATCCTAAGAAGAGTCGTGGTTGCGCACCTTCATTAAGCGCTCGGAGGCACGACACAAAGTCCATTATGGCAGAAGATAGTGAAGGATGGTAAGGCTTCTGAAATGTTACTCTGAATTTTCGAAAGAGTAAAATTTATTCTGAATAAGTTAACTTTTGATTTCACATTAATTCATGTGATAATTTACTATTTTCACTCCTTGTGAATGTGATAACAGGAAATGTCTTTATGCCATGAAAGTATCACAAGCTATGAGTTTTCTTTCTCGTATTACATATGCTATATTAATGCCCGATAAATTACATTTTCCCCCCATTGAAAAACTGATTGTGATATTTTTTGAAGAGGATTAAATATTTTAAATTTCTGTTTTAAAGTTGCATTCATATCTGCTAACCACGTAAAATGAAATCCCACTTGTATATGCATCGCTTTTGTTGTGAGAATGCTTTTTACGCACTTTTATTTAACTTGACTTCTCTGTCTGTACGGGTCAAATCTTGCAATCAATATTAAACCAACTTCCCGATAAATTGGAGAGCTAAAACTTGATACACATACACAGGACCGATGACAATGCATGTTAAAGGAAAAAATTTTCAAATCGGTACACTGGAATGCGTTCTAGGGGGCAAATTCATTTTAGTCGTCCCTCCACAAGCCGGGCAACATGGTTGCCGATTTGCGGAGGGACGATTGTTATACGAATTGCTGAATTGTTAGACCAAACAGTTAGTCTTAGAAATTGTTGTCGCCGGCTTGAAGAGAATTATAATAAAACATAATGAAAGTGTGGTTTGAAAAAATCCCCCGCCCCCGCTCTTATTATACTTTATATGAAGCATTGATTTAGAGAGATGTCGGAATTAGGTGGTTCTCTATAGTAAATATCTGGTACTAATAGTTTTTGTATGTTCCATGTATGTATTTTATAAATGATTCTGATCAGGGAACATACAAAGTGATTTACGTCTTTTACTTAACAAATCTCTTAGAAATATATGTATGATGTGCTGCAGGCCATATTGAAAATGCTATCACAAGCCATAGCCTAAATGATAAGAGCTTCAGCTAAAGTACTTGAGAGCACGGTCTTTCAATCTAACGGTCTTAAGGCTGTTTCACATTACCACTTTTGCGAACGAAAATCGGACGACAAAATATAGGCCGAATTTCGGACGGCAGAAATCTCGTTGGCACACGACAACCGTCTACGAATCAGGCGTCCGAAATTCGCAGGTTGCTTTCACACTGACAGCGCTGTCGGCACGCGCAAATAAATGCGCAAAGAAAAAAAACATGTCTTCCATGTCTGTCGGGTATCGTGATTATCGATCATCATTCATCGTCATTAATTTTAAGAAAGAAACGTTTATTGTTTGCAAGGCGATGCATTCTGCTACGCAGGCAAAGAATATTAACATTTTTAAAAGCATACTGTTGTTCAGCGAAATAATATGGAGCTATTTTAGTTAACTTCATTAATTTAATTAACCTAAACAATTAGACATTTTATAAACATAACTCATTTTCAGTATCTCTTTTATAACTGCAAACATTCCATCCGAGAAAAACACTGAACAATGACAGACAGACAACAATATTCTTCTTCCTCGAGGATACGTAAACAATAGCTTTAAACGTCATTTTTGATTGGCTCTCGCATATGGTGGAATCGGTTCGATGCGAAAAATATCTAATCGAACTGGACGCATGATTTTCGCATCGTATGCACCAGGCAACCGACAGTCGGTCGTTTCGCATGTAATGTGAAAGCTACATCGGGTTGCGAAAATGCCGTCCGATATTTTTTCGTCCGATTTTCGTTCGCAAAGGTGGTAATGTTAAACGGCCTTTAGATTGAAAGACCGTGCTTGGGACCGTTACATTCCATTTGTTATACAGGGTGTAAATGGACGACGTTTCACAAATTTAAGGATATGTAGAGGATGAAACTCCGAGCAAAAAAGTCTAGTTGCGTTTTTCGATCTGAAGCTCCGTTAAAAAGTTATAGCGCTAAGTTAAAAATTGCTCAGCGTCTGTACCGAGATAGATTTCCGGAAGTGACGTCACGAAACTTTAAAGCGCTATAACTTTTTAACGGAGCCACAGATCGAAAAACGCGACTAGACTTTTTTTGCTCAGAGTTTCATCCTCTACATATCCTTAAATTTGTGAAACGTCGTCCATTTACACCCTGTATATCTTGTTTTACTGTTATCAGCAAAACGAGCTCATATGTTAGCAGGATATGATCTCTAGAATAGGATACTGCTATTACACTCTATTCAACGAAAGTTTGACAGGGCGTGTACAATTAAATTTCCAATGTCAGTTGTTAGACATTGTTAATTTCACTTCACGATAATGTCTAACAATTGATATTGGAAATTTAATTGGATACGCCTAGTCAAATTTTCGTCGAACAGAGAGAGCATAGAGGATTTTAATTTCATAGACCAAACCTAAAAAATTAGAACTTTTATTCATTTAGATGGCCATAAGATGGGTCGTTTTAAGGAGAAGCATTCAATGGCATGAAATTGCAAAAATATTCAAATCGAGATTTTCTGTAGGCAAAATTTGCATAGACTTAAGTAGTTACTCAATAAACTTTAATTTAAATGGTTTGATTAATGTACATTATGAATGTATGAATGTTTAATTTAAATTTATAAGCAAGTCGGACCCTCTGATATTTCTGTAAGGCAAGACATTGTTTAACTTTGAATCTATGAATTTTTATTTTAAAAGTAAAATTAAAAATAATTCAGGGAGGTTCATTGTAGGCATCGACGGAATCTATGTAATACTGATGATGGTGGAGATGGAGATCGTCGGCGACCTGCTGCATCCTATCCTGATAATCAGCAGTTGTTTGTTGGAAATCTCCCTCACAGTATAAAGGAGGATGATCTTAAAGATCAGTTTTCAAAGTATGGAACAGTAGTGGATATCCGTATAAACAACCGGCCGCCACCAAAACCTTGAGCACGTGTACCCGTAAGTACTTGCAAATTATTTTGTTTCAAAACTTTAAAAAAATTCAATTTGTAAAGGCAGAAATAAAAACTATCATGGTTCTAACAATATTTATTTATAACAAACTAATATTGAGAAATTTGGATTAGAATAACAGATTTGGTTATCTCAATTTGCAACAAGACTTGAGAAAAATTAAGCCATCTCGAGCGGAACATGCATTTTCTCTGGAGAATGGTCCTGCTCCTTGCTTAAGTTGTTTAAAATATGGGCCTTTTAAATCTTCTTGGTTAATTTGTACTATCTGCACAATCGCGCGATGATTGGTTAAGCGACCAAGGTAAGTGAAATTATTTTTTTAAGAACTAGAAAGTGGTGTCTCCCAGGCCCCTCCTCTAACGAACTGATAATACCGCCTTCTTTTTGTTTACAGTAAACGACCAAGAAGTAACGGTTAACTTGTAAAATAATTTCATTTTCCTTGGTCGCCAGACCAGTCATCACGCGATTGTGTAGACTGTGCCAATTAGCCAATTTACCATATTTCTTTTATCCAAAGCAGAATTTGAATAGTTTAGATTCAGAATACGTTGTTTTTTAATATTTACAGCTCCTTTGAAGGAAAAGTGTCTCTCAACTGTCCATAAAACGTTTAGCAGCAACTTTTCTTCTGCATCCATTTGGAAAATTCCATGTTGCAAACTCCTAACGCAGCACAAAATTGCCAGCTTGCAGTTGCAGTTTGTACGAGTTTCGTATGGAATGCCTGTTTGACGAGCACTGGAGTCTCCATCTGCGAATGAAATTGCAATCACCAGGGCCGTAGCCAGGACGTTATCTTGGGTGGTCGATTTTCAAAAATTCCGGACCTTTTTTCAAAAATTCCACTGATTCGGACCTTTTTCCATATTTGGGAGGCGGACTTTTTTCCATAATCGGTTGGTTGTCGACCCCACCCCTCCTGGCTACAGGCCTGATCACTTCCATTTCCTGAGAAATCAATTCCCTGGTGGAGCAGCACGTGTTCGTGGTCTTTCGCTTCGTGGTCGTGCTCCAACGATCCAGATTCTTCATCATTCGCGGTAGCGCTGCACATTCCATAGGCCTTCTCCCACTTCGAGTGACTGGTACGCTCTTAAGGTAGCAGTCTGATATTCATTGTCCTAATAAAACAGTTTGACTAAGAATGCTTTATCCGGCATTGGCAGCATACTGACACGTAATACCAAGCGTACTTTAAGTCAAAAGTGTCATAGACGCATAGTAACCTTTTCAATTCTAGTTACGTACAACCTGCTTCTCTCAATATCCTCTCTCCCAAATCAGTTAGGGATCTGAATATAGAATTCTGTATTCAGGATCTCTAAAATCCAAGGTTATTCTATCTTCTAACTTGGCTAAAATCATTTTGGGTATGAAATACGTAAATAAAATGAGCAATCAAATTTTGGATCTCATAACAAATTCGACGTCATTCCGATCATTTCTACGCAACGCCCATGTATCACTTTGGATCATCTGTAATAAAAATAAATTTTTACGTACTAAATAAATATACGAATTGGGATAGATCTTGAAATATAGTTCAAGTCAATAAAAGATAAGAAAAGAAATGGTTTGTAAATTGTTTATTTAATTTGAAATGTATCTTGCAGCCATTCCTTCTTCTTCCATCACCTTGAAAAAAACGATGGTGAAACCGCTTGGTCACTATGTGTACTTAAATAAAATGTATTGCAAGTATCTATATCCTTTATACTTTGTCGCAATACAGAGACTCACAATTATTTAGCCATTTTGGGTTCATTATGAGGAACTTAGTTGTTTTTTTTTCATGCGTTTTAATTTATTTGTGATACTATAATCCATTGAATATTTTTGTTTTTCTTCCTGAATTTTTAAAGTTAAGTATCTAAAGTTTTTGTTTGTTTTTTGATTTTTTTCAGAATTTTGGCTTTGTAATTTTTGAAGATCCTACATCAGTTCAACTTGTTCTGAACGATGAGGTATTTAAGCTTCAAAATCTTTCATCTAAAAGGAAAGACCTGGAATAACAAAGCAAATTTTTTCTAATCACTTACTTCCGTTCATTTTTCTAGCCAATAATGTTTCGTGGAGAGCATCGTCTCAATGTTGTGGAAAAGAAAACCAGACCGAGAGATCAGCAGCGCACTAGTGGAGGCGATGAAAGAACTCACAGCGACCGCATGGGATTGAGTGGATCCAATAATCGAGGTGGTGGTAACGTCATTAAGAATTCACACAAAATAAAAACAAACATAAAAAGAAGAAAACAAAATATAAAACCATTAATGTATTAAAGATAATAATTTTAAAAAATGTAAAATATAACTATATAAAAAAAAGCAATGTGAATATCAGAAGGTGGTTCAATCTAGGAAAGTATGCAATTGTCTCAGTTCTGCGTACCAATCTCAAGATGGTTTAATGTTGCGCTGTCTTGATTTTAATTTTTTTTAATCTTTAGAATTTATTTTTAATTGTCATAAAATAAAGCTAGGAAACTCGACATTTACCTTTAGCAAAAAATTGTCATTAACATACGCCATTGCTCAAATCTTCTCTCCCTACCCTACCTTTACCTCTTTCCTTCACAACAAATTGGATATATGGTTTCTTAATTGAAGAGGTTATGACCCTCCCGTTTAAACGCGATCCCGCTATTATTTTGTCCACCAGATGGCGAAACATCGAAGTATGCTTTAAATAATCAGATATACAATAGAATTCAACATATAAAGCATAACTTATCGATGTTTATTTTAAGGCACAGCTTTTTATCTTAAATAAATGATTCAAAATGATTCATAAAAATTTAATAAATGAAGCATAATTGCTCGTTCGCCATCTACTTCCGGTACATCTTCTGGCTCGCGCCGATAGCATTGGAACAGTTACGAGTGTCATAACCTTTTCAATTAAGAAACCATGACCATGTTTATACCATTCCTTTTGTTTTTCAATCTATAAATACACTAAGTCGCTAGTTTATTAGGAACACCCTCCTAATACTGTGTTGCGCCCCTAGCAGCTATAACAGCCGTGGCATGGATTCATTAGCCGCTAGAAGCATTGCTCCGTGATATTTGTCCATGCGGATGCAACAGCTGCTCCGAGTTTTAACCTATTGGATCGGGTGGATCCATGCCTCGAATAACCCGTTCCAGCTCATCCTAAAGATGTTCGATTGGGTTCAAATCCGGGGACTGTGGTGACCAGAGGAGTAAGTTGAATTCATTATCGTTGCTCCTGGCACCATTCTTTGACGATACGAGCCTTGTGACAAGGAGCATTGTTTTGCTGGAAGTATCCTTCCGATGAGGGAAACATAGTAGCCATGAAGGGATCGTGGTCGGCAACAATGTTCATGTAGCTCTAACCATTAACACGTTGTTCTACAGGTATCAATGGACCAAGAGTATGCCAGGAAAACATTCCTCAGACCATTATAGAGCATCCGCCAGCCTGAACAGTGGAAACCAGACAGGAGGGGTCTATCGCTTTGAACTGTTGTCTCCAAATTCTGCGTCGGCCATCAGCATGGTGCAATAGGAAACGGAATTCATTCGACCAGCAGACCTTCTTCCAGTCGTCGACGGTCCAGTGTTGGTGATCACGGGCAAATTGGAGACGTTTTTTGCAGTTTTGGGTGGAGATCAAAGGTACTCGGACTGGCCGTCGGCTGTTGTAGCCCATTGCCAATGTTCGGCGTGTAGCGCGTTCAGAGATGTCATTCTGCGGTCCGGTGTTGTACTCCACGGTTAGTTGACAAGTCGTGACGTTTCTATTCGCACGAACAAGCATTCCCATCTTACGCTCCCCCCTTGGATCGGTGAGTCGTTTGCGTCCACAGGCTTGTCTCTGGCTGGTTGTTTTTTGGTTGTTTAAAGTCCTGGTAAACCTTTGAAATGGTTATTCGGGAAAAGCCTAGAAGACGTGCGGTTTCGGAAATACTCAGTCCACCTCGCCGGGCACCAACTATCATCTCGCGCTCGAAATCGTTCAGATCCTTTATTTTTCCCATGGTGACGGTCAAACCACTTGCACCTGACAGGTGTGTTCTCGCTTTATATTGATACCGACTATAATGTGACCAACTGATACGTAGTAATTGTTATGCCAACGGATTTGCATACTCATGAGTGTTCCTAATAAACTGGCCACTCAGAGTATACAGGGTGTAAATTTTAAGTTGACAAAGCAGAATAACTCGAAAAATAAGCTTCACACGAAAAAATGCGTATAATCCAAAGTTGATTATTTTCGAGGGGGCATCTGCTGGTGCTAAAATTAGCCCACCCCCCCCGGCCCCTGGGGGTGGGGCGGGGGGCAACTTTAAAATTTCAAATGGGAACCCCTATTTTTTATTGCAGATTCAGGTCCTACATAAAAAACTACGTACATTTTGTCTGAAACATTTTTTTTTATTTTTGGTAGATGGCGCTGTAATTCAAGAAAATCCATTTTCTCATTTTTGCGTGGAAATGGTTACGGAGAAATAAAAAATACTTATTTACTTCGTAAATTTTGCCGCAAAGTTATTATTTTATTATTTTTTGCCGCGGATTAGGATAATTTTGTTTTGTTTCGTGGTCATGAGGCCACACAACTTTATAATTATCAAACAAATCAACTGATTAGCTAACTAACTAACCGAACATCCTACGTACTAACGAGTGAACTCATTAACTAACAGAGTAAAAAAGTAAAAGACTGTGTAAAGATGAAGTTATTCCCGTTTAAGATTTGGTGGTCCTTAAAAGGACCGATTGTTTTCGTTTTATTTTTTCTTATTTGCAAATACTTGCAAGTAAATGAATTTCGGGGTGCTTGTATTTCCAGTGAGTCCCCTCGCCTCTCACTTTCGGCCTGCTTGTTGTCCTTAAATCCCTTGCATCTCGCCGTTTTATGAAATTAAATGTTCAAATTGATGACCTCCAACTTCGATGCATTTATTGACTCGTTTTGTAAATTCCTGAACACATCTTGATAACATGTCTGGTGTAATTGCAGCGCAAGCATCTCTTATTCTTTGAATCATGTTTTCGCGAGTGGTTGGCGTTTCCTTATAAACGATATCTTTGAGGTAACCCCATAAGAAAAAATCTGGCGATGTAAGGTCAGGCGATCTGGCTGGCCAATTCACAGGACCTTCCCTGCCGATCCAGCGACCATGGTAAAGTCGATGTAGTACTTCGCGCGCTACTAATGAATAATGCGCTGGACAACCATCATGTTGAAACCACATGTGTTGTCGAAGTTCAATACTCAGGTCTTCAAGTAGATCTGGTAGTTCATTTTCAAGTAGGTTACGATATTTGTTGCCATTCAAATTACCGTCTATAAAATATGGACCGATAAGTTTATCGCCAATTATCCCACACCAAACATTAATTGACCAAGGTCGCTGATGGTTGACTTCTCGAATCCAGTGTGGGTTCTGTTCACTCCAGTAATGCATGTTATGTCGATTAACTTCCCCGTGGTTTGTGAATGTTGACTCATCGGAGAAAAGAACTCGTGCAAAAAAATGTTGGTTTGTTTGCATCTGCTGAAGTGCCCAGTGACAAAACGTTAGACGGTTTTGGTGGTCATTGCCATGTAGTTCCTGATGCATAGATACATGATATGGATGAAATTTGTGGAGCTTCAGCATTTTCCAAACACTCATATGTGAAATTCCTGATTGCCTTGATATTTCTCTTGTGCTCGCATGTGGATTATGAGCCACAGCAGCTAGGACTGACACTTGATTGTTTTCTCCACAAACAGTAGCTGCACGGGTTCTTTTTTTCTGGTTCACACTACCTTCCGCAGTAAATTGTTTAATAACTCGAACAAAAGAAGACCGTGATCGCGTTTGGCCAGGAAAACGCTGAGCATAAAGCGCGACTGCATTATCAAAATTTCTCCCACTTTCTCCATAAATGTACACCATCTCAATTTTTTCTTCCACAGAAAGATAATTCATAATGTAAATTCAAAAGCAATACGGCGTTGTACACTCACAAAAACAGTTGAAAAATTACAATCTTTTCTTCTAAAGATCAGAATTTAAAATGTAAACATTCTGAAAAAAAATGCCAATGTTTACGTTATTTGTTTGTTGACGAAATGTCTTCAAATTACATTGTAGTTAAAACAATGTAGGAATCGAAATGAATAATAAATTACACGCATGAATAATAAGTTATTTCCACGCAAAAATGAGAAAATGGATTTTCTTGAATTACAGCGCCATCTACCAAAAATAAAAAAAATGTTTCAGACAAAATGTACGTAGTTTTTTATGTAGGACCTGAATCTGCAATAAAAAATAGGGGTTCCCATTTGAAATTTTAAAGTTGCCCCCCGCCCCACCCCCAGGGGCCGGGGGGGGGGGTGGGCTAATTTTAGCACCAGCAGATGCCCCCTCGAAAATAATCAACTTTGGATTCTACGCATTTTTTTCGTGTGAAGCTTATTTTTCGAGTTATTCTGCTTTGTCAACTTAAAATTTACACCCTGTATACTGAATACAGACGCCAACGTGACCAACCAGCTGTTACAAATGTAAACCGTATCCCCAGGGTTGTTAAAGAGAAGGTGGCCTCTATCGGGGTGATCGATAGTCATTGGCTACTGACGTGTGACGTCAGCTGGAAGGTTTGGAGCAGACGAACGCATAGAAAATTATAGGGAATAGCGCGGTGACCTTTATTTTCCAGCCTATTTCTACTATTTATCACCAATATAAACGAAGAAAAACGTGCCAAGGTTTTATATAAATATTTTACTGGAATAATGTGTGTTTAAAATTCAGAGATTGCAAATAAAAGATCTATTTATATACATTTAGCACTGAAATACAAAAGCAAATACTGCAACAGCGAGGCCACCTCGTCAAAGTAATTCTTTAACGATTAACCTGTTACAGTATTCAATCATTTAGCATTAATTGCTAGTACAGCATTAAAACATCTGCCACTGCTTGTATGGTAAAAATATGATGGGAAGAAAAAAAATTAATGACTACATACCCAATCACTTTCTGTTTGAGTCTGACCGAACATTTTCGTTTTGCTCAAATTACAATTTCAGAGTGAAAGCGTATCCCACCTCGTCGTTTTTCCCAACGTGATTTATAGAGTCTTCAAATGAATCTGAAGCCACTGAACAGTTTTAATTACTTGGTACGAGTGAAGGAGGTGAAGATGAAAGCAAAGAGTCTTGTGTATATTTTATTTTCTAAACTTCTCTCTCAGGTTTCAAATTTTCTCTTGACTTTCGATTTTCTCATAGCGCAATCTGTTGGATTTTGCGTTTTAACATTCGTATCAAGAGCACATCTCCTGCTCAGGAATTCTCCTGCTTGTTACGAGTGTGCTCTTTTTCATTATAAGAAGGGGTGGGGGGTTTGCTCATTTAATGAAATTTTGCTCGTATCTATTGCCATGAGAAGAATAAATGCATGGAAATATAATAAATCCACTCTATATTATAATATTGGACTAAAAATAAGGAATAATTGTGTTTATTATTAGCAAACGCACATGGAACACCAGCCATCTCAGCTTTGTTATGTTAAAAGGGGCGGATCGCCTGCTGCCAACCTTCCAGGTGAAGTCACAATCCCAGAAGGCAATGCGAGTGCATTTGCGCGCTCCATTTCATGCTAAGAAGCAGAAAACCACCATAGATAAGAACGGTTGTTGTTTTCAGTTGGTGGCTGGGTTATTTACGCGCCATTCTTCCATATTCTCCGTTCGCAAAAAATTCAAAGTTTCTCCTTCAGCTCGGACATTATGCTTATAGTTTTTTGGGATATCCAAGGCATCCTACTCGCAGAGTTCCTGCCTCGTGGGTCAACCGTCAACGCCGCTACCTATTGTGAAACGTTAACTGCGGCGTGCTATTCGGGTTAAGCGACCAGAAAGAGGAAACGATGTTCGACTTCTTCATGACAACGCATCCGCAAGTGGCCAACGTCATCCAAGCAAAACTGGTCCGTTTTAGTTGGGAGGTTCAGGACCAACCGACCTACAGTCCGGACCACCTCTTTGGTCCCATGAAGAGATTTCTGGGTGGTCAGAGGTTTGAGACTGATGAGGAACTCAAATCTACAGTGCGCCATTGGCTGTATTCATAGCGATGGAGTTCTATGAGCGGGGTATTCTGAAATTGGTGCAGCATTGGGATAAATGCCTAAATCACCAAATGGGTGTCTATCTGGAAAAGTAGTTTATCACTAATAAAGACGTGTAGTTTCAGTTGCACTTAGTTGTTTATCTGTATGTTTTGTAATTTTCTTTGAAAAAAAAAATAAATGGCGTTACTTTCTGATATCTCCTCGAATTAAATATATTTTGTATATTAACATCGTTTTATTAGAAAAATTGATGAAATACTGGGAGTCCCAAAAATCCAGTCTCATAGGGAATATTGAAATATTGCAGAGTGAGAATACACATAGATGAATAAGTATAATATAGAAGGTGTTGCGTCCAACACCTTATTTCATTTGCATTCGTTCACCTGCACCATCCCACATAGACGAGGATATAGAAGGTGTTGCCTGCACAACACACAAAATGAGTTCACTTGTTCAGTTATTTCAGCTATGTATATTCTACATTTCAATATTCCCTTTGAGACCGGGCTATTGGGACACCCTGAAAAAAAATGCAATATCTGCAAAGTTATACCTAACGTTGTCAATGGATGTCGCTCGCGACACAATTATTGCGCTTTCGAAATGACAAACCTTCGGTGGCTCATCGTCAGTCAGAAGTTTATTAAGCATGCTTTTAGTTTAGAAATTGTTCCAATCTTCGTTAACACCGGTAAAACATAATGTTTTTTTGATAAGATAAAAAATGCCTTACTGGTTTCTCAGTTGCTCTGGACTGACATTGCGTTCCTATATCGTGCTGTTGTAAGTGAAGTGCGCCCGCAAGTCAAACGTGATAGCGACACCGCGTCTAATAGATGGTTCGTCTGAAATTATTTTGTGGTGAAATTTTTTTACTTCGAATCAAGTATTTATTATGAATGAGAAAATGTCAGCGAAATGGGTCCCACAGAGGTCGAGTATTTTGGTGTTGGACGCAACTTCGCAGCAGGGCGACTCCGAGATTGCTCAAGAGTTGATAACGAAACCAACAGTTGATAACCAGGTAAAGTTTCATTTTTATTTCATGACGTCAAATATTCTAGTACCTCAGTATTTGTTAAACTCGATTTTACTTATCGCGCAGCATTTTTTTATTTGACAAGTTTTGAATTATGTAATTTAATAGCGATGTTTTTATTGTATTTATTTTTTTCGGACGCGCGAAAAAAAAGTTTTCGCGTCTAATCGATTGATTCTTTTCATGAATTAAATATTTCTTTTTTATTTTATCCACATCATTGGACATTCAAAGTTAATTTTCTTTTAATCGCCTTAATTCACCGACGGGCAACCACAAGAGAACCATCAAAGTCAGTACACTCAGTGTTTCTAAGTTTAGCGTTTCTGTTTTGGGAATGACAGCAGAAAAGTGCGCACGTGTTCAAAGATGGAACAAGGAAGGGGAAAAAAAAAACTTTGAAACTTCTCTGCTATCGCGGCGCTGGTCACAGGAGCACCTCACGGCTCTAGAATACGATAAAGCGGCCTCTTATTGGTTGACTTATTCATGATAATTATCACGTGTTTTAGCTTCTTATAATTATGTAAGAAGCTAAATACCAATTTCATGTCATTTGCAATATCATTAGGATCGTGATAAATATTTGTTTGTGTAATTGTAGTCATGGATGTTAATGTTAACTATTGATTAATTTAAAGTTAAAAAGTAATATTGAACGTTTAAAAAAAATCGTGTTTATTTTTTTTTATTTTTATTTATTTTTTTTTTATCTTTAACAATTTTTAATTTTAACAGCGCGTCTTAGCAGTTATTATTAATTCTATTTTAGTCGTAATGACGCTTCGTCTCAAGTTTTCTATTTAAGGTTTATGCGCTTATGGTTCATACAAGTTACTGTGTTACCAGGAAATGTCAAAAGTTATTTTCTTTTTTTCATATTTTATTTTCATAATTTATTTTTTATGATTTGGCATAATGATTTCAAATACTCTTTTAAGCGAGAGATTGAGATCTTTTGATCTATTTAGTTGATTTATTTGATTTTTTTATATTTTTTTTACCTCAACATTTATTTGTATTTAATAAAACTTAATTAAATTAAATAATTGAAGTTTTTTTTAAAAGTTTACTGGTTTTTTTTTTACTTTTTGTAGCACAGTTAAATGTCATGCTTGTAGAATTTTGGAGATGATTTTTGGAGAAAAAAAATTTTGAACATTTTTTATTGTTGATATCCCATTCTTGGGGATTATCATTGATTTTTGATTTTTCACTGTTTATAATATTGATGATTCGTTTGTGTGGAGATTTGATTGTTTATAAACGTTTTCGGGCTGATGTTTATTTTCTTCCAGTCCATCTTCAGATTATATTCTCTCAGATCCATTAAGTAACGGTTAAGCAATGATTACATTAAATAATGGTAAAACAAATGTGGATGACGTGAAAATTTTATATTGGAAGGACAAGCAGAAAATTTAAAACGAGGTATAAAGAGCATCTAAATTTTGTGAAATGTGGAGACGGCAAATCAACTTATCGTCAATGATCCTACAAAACCTCGTTTGTATGATCACTGACGTTATGCTTCTCATATCCTGAAAGAAAAACATCAAATTAAAGAAAAACAATGGAGATCATTACCATCGGAAAAAACCTTCAGAGATTAGATATTAAAGAAAATTTTAAGATTTATCGATCCAATAATGAGACCTACTCATCAATAATCAAAAAGTTATGGAAGCAGATTCTTTATTTATGCAATTGAAATTATAAAACCATTCATCTTTCAAGCATGTATTTTCATATCATTTAAAAATTAATTAATGTTAAAAACATCATGTCATATTGCTTATGTTATTTTATTTTAATACTTAATTTATGACCTGTCGCTTACCTTTCAATAGTTCATATCAACAAATAAAACAATAATACATATGACAATTAAATTATATCACAAGATTTTTTACACAAACCAGTCTATTGTTAAATTATATACAGGGTGTTTCTGAATGATCTGTACAAATTTTCAGGATAGTTCCAGAGACCAAAGCAAGCAGAAAATGTCATATGAATACGGTGTCGAAGCAACACCTCCTAAAAGAAAGCCTGTGCACTGAAAATTTATACATTGTTACATCATTATAAAAAGGCATTGTTAATCATATTCCTACCAATAATAAGCCCTAAATTATGACTTCTTATGATCATGTAAAATGTATGAATTTCCAGTGCACAGCTTTCTTTCTAGGAGATGTTGGCTTCTTTCTAGAGTTATAACGGTTTAAAAGTGTATAAAAAAAAGTTAGAAAAAAAGTTACGATAATTCAAAGAATCCTCTGAAGAAAAATGTGATGTCTTCAACATCAGATTTCTTGGAATCTAACGGAGGCCATTTTGAGCGTTTGTTATAACAAGTGTATTGTCTTGTTTTACCGTAAAAATAAATCACAGTTTGTAACTTCTATACGCTTTAACATTAATTTCGTCTACTGCAGGACACCTTCAAACCTTTATAACTGTAGAAAGAGGCGTTTTCGACCCCATGTTTGAAGAAATGTTATGACATTTTTTGCTTGTTTTGATTTCTGGAATTTACCCTGAAAGTTTGTACAGTCCATTCAGAAATCCCCTTATATTGTATAATCTGAGAATCACAAAAGACATCGGTTAAAACCTCTATGATAATGTCGTCAGGCGAAACATGCCAAGAAAGAACAATCGAATATCAAATTGATACAATATTACTAAAATTTGTCGTTTAATTTATTAAACAATTAAAAAACGTTAAATTAATTATTTCAAAATTTTTTTAATAATTTAATTTAATGTGGTTTAATTTATTTTTATTAAGTACAAATGTTGAGATTAAAAAATAACAGAAAATCAAATAAATCATTTAAATAATTTCAAATAAATTATTTTTTTCAAACAATTATAAGAAAATTTTTAATATAATATTAGACCTTTACCCGAAATTTTATAATGAAAAAAGAGCGTATTTCAATAAGAAACCCAAGAGGGAAAAAAAAAAACCTAAAAAGCCTTTTGCCAGTTTTTTGTTCGCGCTTTTTACACCGTACGCGCTCAACTCATTCAAACTGGAATCTTTATCCGCTCCTCGCGGTGGAGTCCCGATAAACTGAAGTTAGCCTTCCCTTTGCAAATGGAATAATGACTTAATCGCCCGTCCATCTAACCGAGGCGAATTCTTCGCAAGACGATATCTAGTTATATAAATTAAAATTCAAGAACTCCTCCGGCGGCCGATCTTGTTACGAATCGCAATGTGAAGACCGGACGAACCAGACGCCACTGTTGCTGCTGCTGCTGGTGCCTCGTCTGAAGAAGGGAAATCGGGAGTTCTCGCTATAGCGAACAGGGAAAAACGTTCGCTCACCCGGGTTCGAACAGGCCGACGTAATCGGGTCGTGCGGTTACACAACTCGGAAGACAGACGAGAGCGCTCGCTCGCTCATGTCCTTCAACGTGACTCTGGTGGGCGGTTCGCCGTGGGGGTTCCGAATCAAAGGTGGAGCCGAGGAAAACCGTCCCGTCGTTATATCAAGGGTAAGTGACGCTAAAATAAGTTTTTCCTTCTCGTCGGCACGTGCTCCAAACTAACAGCTTTCCCTTCCGTGAGCGCCTAAGCGGTGAACGAACGAACGAGCGTTTCTAGTCTTAAATGGTCATGGCAGTGAATTGTCAAGGGTGGAAACACGCGGGGTTCTTTTCTCTTGTTCGCTTGTATTGTTAGCTCTGTTAAAAAAGAAAGTGGACGTTACGGTGAGGTTTTTGCAGGGTTGTTTCTCTAATATCCCATCATCGCTTGCGGTTAGGTTTATAGGAATCGACCGACTCTCGATAAAACTTTATCGTGGGAATGATGGATTTGGAGTTATCATTGTGTATCAAGTTGTTTTGATTTTGTAATACTAATAAGGTGAATTTTGATAAATATTAATGATTCACGTGTAGCTTTCAATGATATAAAAACGGACCTCCATTCAACGGAGTCCTGTCCGACGAATGATTTATTTCAACATGGATTTCCTTATTCACGTTAACTTAAAGAACTCTCTGCAAGCCATAAATTGCGAAATTTCTATAAGCATTGGTAAACTGAAAACTTTTTTTTTCTTTTCACTACTTAAGATTTCATCAAACATCGAGTTTATTTGAAATTTTAGAACTAAAATGTATGCAGAGAGCTGTTGCGCATTTATAAATTGACTTCTTAAGTTATGAACAAAAAAAATGCGTAATTCATAATAATTATAGTAATAATGTCGCTTGCAATTATTCTAGCTGCTTTTTATATGAAACTCGTTACAACGAAATACAGACTGTTCTTGGTCGTTCAGAATTCGTTATATATTTATTTATTTATTTATCCATATATTTATCTATTTATTTATTGTTTAAAATTTGTAAGCAACAAGCTAGTATAAGCCCAGTAAAAGCTTACAAAGAAATAATATGCCATAATATACAAAAAAAAAATTAAAAAAAATACAGAAAATAAAACTAAGTACAAAATGATAAATAAAAAATCCATTTACAATAAAACAAAAACAGAAAAGCATCATAATAAAAGGCTAACATATTAATTTCTTAATACGTGTCATAGGATATAACATTTTTATCAATTGAGATTAGACATGGTATTACAAAACTTGTATATTCGAAAAAAAGGAAGATTGTTAATAACTCTCATCCTTGAGCAAGATAACTAAATATATCAAAATGTTATGAGGACTCGATAAAACTGGTAGCCTGGTAGACAATGCTACTAAATATTCCAATGACTACGAAAATGTATTCATTACACTTGTAGCCATATGGCAAAGTGCAGTGGTAGAACTGCAAAAGCTGCGTGCCTTTCTACACAGAAAAGTTGAGGTTCTAGGAATTTGAACGAACAAATACTCAGTGATTGGCTGACCTAAAACTTAGGTTAGATTAGGTTAGATGAGGTAAATTTCAGTTTACAGGAAAATTCAAAAATCTTTTAATGAATTGTACTGTGCTTTATTACTATTTCTATGAATTGTACTGTGACCATACATATTGAACTTTATCCTGCAATCTTTACAATATTTCAAAGTTTCCAGTGTTGCTGTGTCTACTGTTTTTTGCGAAGGCACATGTTTCTGGGCCGATACAAATCAAAACATGCCAATGGAACTGCTTGGTTTGTAAACTCTATCAACTCTCAGAGTGCAATCAGTATTATTCTATAACTGAAAATGATCCAAAACAGCGATTCACCAGTGGTAATGGACTAATTATGCAACGCATCGCCATATACATAAGCTTCACTGAACAGAATATTGGTAAATTTGGGAATTTGTTTCTATTTGAGGTAACACTACTTTGTGATAATGTCGGACACTGAAGTTTATTACTGGACTGCTAGAATTTGAAACCTTGTAGCCAATAGTCTACTATTACAAAAATATTTTGTCGAGCCCCGAATGCTATTGTGGAAAATAGTTTCAAAATTATGAATTTGAAACTAAGAAAACATGCTCTTGTTAGATATAATTCCAAATTTAGTTTTTATTTTTCAACTTAAACATAATTTTTAGGATGACTTGGCTTTTCCATTGAGCTTTACTCATTACGTGTTATGTTTAAAAACAAAAGATCCCATTTACTGTTTTCTTAACGAAGAGATATTTGTTCCACTTATTACCAAAATTAGTAAAACTTCCATGTACTAACAAATCCAGTTCCTCATTGAGCTATTGCCTAAACGAGTTTCTCATTCAGAACTTTTTAATTTTAAAAATTTTGAATTAAAAATTTCATATTTTTAAGTAAATTATTAAAAAATAATTAATTATTCATAAATGTCCATTTTACAGCACAAAGTTTTATTCGTCTGGAATAAGTCGACTTTCGTCCTTTCGGACATCTTCAGATTCTTTACAATAGATTTTTAAATTTCTTACAATATTGTGCTGTAAAATGGACATTTATGAATAATTAATTATTTTAATATACAACACAACGTGAGATAAAATGAATTTATTAAAAAATAATAAATTTTATATAAGGTCAAATGTTTTATTTTTTTAAATTTATTCTTTTCGCATTTATACTGATAATTCCATACAGCCCTTATCATTTGATTCATGCACCTGTAGATACTAATCATTCACTGCAGATTGTTCGCGTTTAACTATTCATATCTAAAAATTCGCGCTATTTAGCTACAACGAGTTTCTCGAACACAGAATAAACGAAACGCTAACATTTCTATGTTTTGTTAATGGCACTTTAAAAGCTGCGTGCAGAAAAATTATCCTTCTAATCCATTAAAATATCATGAGATACTGTTTGCCAGCATATTTAAAGCGTTTTAATTTTTCGGTATTGGTGTTGTGACTTCAGAGCCCAGTGACATCAATTAAAAGCCATTAATCAATCGGCAATGTACTATTCATGAGTGCGTTTCGAAAAGCGTTTCGCATCTGTTGAACAGACACGTTTGTATTATTAGCGATTTAAATGAGTCCCTCGTGTTTGTTTTAGGGGATGTTCTCCTTGTTAACTGGAAATTTCTTTTTCTTTTCCTGTTTCAGTTTGTTTTCTAATTGAAAGCAAATTTCCCCGAAAGGTGACCGTGCGTTGAAACTCGATTTGTTAGTATACATGGAAGTTTTACTAATTTTGGTAATAAGCTGAACAAATCTCTCTTAAAGTCGTTAAGAAAACAATCAATGAGATCTTTTGTTTTTAAACATAACACGTAATGAGTAAACCTTTCAAGAGCAAATAAATGAGCTCATTGGAAAAGCAAAGCCATGTTAAAAAGTGTGGTCGGTTGTGGTTAAGTTGAAAAATAAAAACTAAAAGCTAAATTTGAGATTTTCTTTCTATGAAGAATATGTTTTCATAGTTTTAAAACCATAATTTCTTCCATGTGAAATATTTTTTCCTCCAAGTCATCATGTTTGCAGCTTTAACCTTTTCGCCCGATGTTGTTTCAGTTGGTCTTTTCAAAACGATCCTTCAATTTTGCTTTTCCCTCCTGATGTTTGCTTTGAGTTGCCGACAGATGGAACTGGTGTTGAGGCTACAAACATACAAACAAAATATTCCTGTTAATGCCTGAGTTTTTTAAACAAACTCCCCCCCCCCCCTCTCTTCCTCTGCTATTTTTTTCCTTTAAAAATTATTCCCACCCTCTCCCCGCCTTCTTTTATTTCTTTACTCAATGGTTTTTGGCGGCCATTGACTCCGATCAGCAGAAGATTAACTTTCAGGCGTCTCTTTACTAACGAAGGTGGCACTCTTCAATGTATTCTAATTGCTATCCTCCCTATAACGAACGTCAAGATCACTGACTGCGCTTTTTATTATGATTAACGTCGGCAGCTTATTGAATTATCTCGCTCGCACTTACTCACTCTTCGTTTCTCTTCTTTTTTCCCGTCTTCTGCTATAAAATGTTTCGTCGTCCATTCTTTTGCCGTTGACTGCTTCTCTATTCTGTGCCTTGTTGAACAACCACCTCCATTCGCCTTGCTCGCTTTCACTTCTAATCTCCACTCGGAATTATTTTTCTCTTCTATCTTCGTGTGGGTGGGTTTGAATTATGCTCTTTAATGGCGCCGGAATAACGTAAACAAATACGGAGCAAGATAAAGCAGATTCCTGGGCTGTAACGAGATGAAAGAACCTTCACAGTCTTTTGGGTCAGTTGTTCCTAAAACGAATCGATTAGTTAATTAATTAATCGTCGCGCGCAAACGAAGACAGTCGCTGTTTTGTATGCTTAACGCTGGAGCGGGTTTGCCCAGTAATTGAAGCTTTTTTAAAGTTATATTGTGTTGAAGATAGAGCTTTTGTTATTTTTTTTTCATTCCCCCCCCCCCCCCACCATCTGTTTTTATTTTACAACAACTCCCTTTTAAAAGAAGGGCTTTTTGCAATATGAGCGTAAATTTAGAGGACGATAGATAAAAGTAAAATCATGTTTGAAGCCAGTGTTTTAGTTTTCATCTATTGCATTTTTTTTTCTTATTAGAATATATAATACTAAATTTTGAGTTACGGGCTAAGTGCATATCAATCCACATTAAAAACATCTTTTTTCGCAATTACAATACCTTTCGTTAATTCGGGCTTCGACAATGCGATATGTCCAAGTAATCCGGTCCTTAGAATCCTGAGTGTCATTGAGTAAAACTTGCAGCAGAGCATGGTTTAGAGGCTGTTAATGAATTACGTCACACAATTTTTTGGATTATTATTTTGGATTCCTTTCCCGCCTTGTCCCACTTTCCCACAATCTTGTAAACCGCACTCCCTAATGTTACGTCACAGTATCACTTGACGAACCCTCTCCCATAAGCTTGAAAATAAAACAATTTTACTCTTAAGCGTACGTGGAACACCTATTAATTAGTTCAGTCTTAAAATTGATAAGGAAAACCTTAAAAACGCAACCACAATATCATCAATACAACATCACGCCTTAACCCTTCTTGGAGGGCAAACAGTATTTAAAAAGAAATTTAGAGTCACATCCCTTTCTTGACACATAATCCTTAATTCATTCACTGCCTGTTTTCGTTCATACAGGTTCTCCTTTTTATTCAAATTTCGTAAACCTTTCAGCGTCAGCTATTTGATCCTGTCACGATTTCCCTGGTCTTCTTCTTCCACATTTCCCATCCATACGGACAGCATACAATCGTATATTCCGCCGTTCATTGCTCATTCGTTTCACATGCCTAGACCATCTCAGAGCAGAACTTACAGACTGCATGTATATCCACGCCATATAAACCTCCTATACATTCACAGCCACACCTCTTAAAAATTTCATCTACACAGCACCTTAACATTTCTTATGCTTCTCGTGCAAGGATCATATTTCATTTCCTTACGTTAATATTGGTAGTAAACTTTTTCAAGCACTACCTTTTTATACAGACTGATATTTCATTCCTTGTATACTTCCTCAGAGCACCATGACTTGCAGCCCCATTCTTCTTCTTGAAATCCCACTATCAAGACTAGACCTCTTAAACATGTTTCCCAAATACTCAACTTGCTCCATTTACTTCTATCTTGCAAGTTGTTTTATCCATATCCTTCTGAAAACACAAGCATCTTCGTGTTCTCAACATTGATTCTCAACTTTTGCTTTTCACACATCATTCAACCTTTCTATAAACATACGTAAATCAACTTCACTTTCTGAAAGGAAGACTTGTATCATCTGCATACAACAAAATGATCTTTCATGCCAAGCTCATTCATTGCGGTCTTCCTTATGTTTGCATCTTTGTTTACAGCCGAAAGTCATCACCTCTTTGTCTAACACCTTCCCTAAACCATTGTGATATTGTTTCATTCAAACTGAAATATGTAAAACTAATGAAAATATAAGAAGGAAATGGTGTGTGGAATTGTCTGTATAAGAAGGAAAAACTTACCAGGAAAAAACATCTAAGATAAGAAATGTTTCATATGTTTTTATCGCAACAGGTTTTTCCTTCTTACGCAAACATGGGGATAGCTGTGGATTCGTTTTTACAGCCCCAAGTTATTTCTTGAGCACTTTCCACCTTAATAACCAGAAATTAAAATGAAAGTCCGTATGTATTTTAATTCTCAAGTATAGCTACTTTCTTAATAAACTGCTGCAAGAAAATGCAGGAAAATAGTGGAAACATGGGATTTAAGAATTGGCTGTGCATTGTTCTAAGTCCTCCCATACTTCATAGGAATGATAAGTCTTGTAAGAATCTGCATACCAAATTTCTGCTTTCTATATTAAAGCTATCGAAAATATGAAAGATGACTCGCAATATTCTTTTGATGTACCAAACATGTACACTCATGAGAATCGCGGACGATGTTGCTGTGCCTTATCATTACCTGGATATTACTAAAATCATCCATTACTGACTCTACAGATTCTGCATCCATTGGATGGCCATCAATTTCTATAGAATATCAGAGGTTTTCTGGCACATTCAAATTCCCTTCTCGAGATAGTTTTCTTTAGTCTTGCTAAGTGATTCTAGACATCTACAATGCCCTTGAAAAATATAATAAGGAACTGTGGCGTGCACTTACCTGTATATGAAGGGAAACCCTCTTATCACAAAAGAACATCCCAGAAAGGAACGACGAATACGTATTTCGAAGGCTATGCCTTCATTCTCAACGGCAAGATTGAGACTAACCATAAAATTTATCTAACGATGTACATTAGGGTATTAAGAGAGGATCGGGGTAAAATTAGTTTCCATTGTTGAGCTAAACAGAAGGAGCCAGTCAGCGATGACATATAAAGAACACAAGAGAACTTTTAGAAAAACAAAAAAGAACACAAGAGAATATTCCAGAGAATAGAACAGGAAAACTAAAAGTCTCTGTTCTATTTGATTTATTGACTCTAAATTTTTAATTTTCTGGTTAATAATTTAGAAAATTGCAGATGCTATAATGAACTTCTTAATATTTTTATATTTCAAAAAATGCGCTCAAATTTTGTGTGATGTGACGTTACATATTGTCTGACCTCCTCCCTCCCTCCCTCATCATTACATGTATGCATTGAATTAAACTGGTGAATTAAACTAACGATAATAGACTTGATCATGAAGAGTTCGGCTGTACCAATAGATATAACGACATTTTGAACACTTTCTTTGAACCCTATGAAAGGGTAAGACATAAGATTATACAAAAAGATATATAGGCCTTTTTGATCATCCTGTAGAAAAAAATAGAACAGAAGAGTTTTGAAAAAATGTGGTGTGGAATTGGCTGTATATGAGGGAAAAACCTCTTACTACAAAACCTCTTACTACAAAAGAAACATTCGACATATGCTACGCCTTCATTTTCAACAGCAAGATTCGAAATATGTAACTGGCGTTTCAAATGTCGGATGTTGTTTTTAGTAAAAGGATTTTCCTTCATACAGAGTTCCTCATAATGAGGGTACAAACTTTAAGGGGTGGTAGAGAATATCAAATTGATTGAGAATTGCATAGGAACCCATGACCAGTAGGCGGTGCTGTTCATGAGAACGCTGAAAGGGAAATATCTGATTTTTTCCCCATGTGGCACCACAATTTGTACGAATATGGGTCTTTAAGAGGTAACAGGCATAGCGAGGACAGGCCAGGAATGACTCGTACGCCCGCCAGATAACAAAATGTGTTGGATGTCATAGAGAGGAATTCGAGTACCAATATACGTATCGCCGCAGTTGTAGGAGGGTATCGGTCTAGTGTACTTGTTTTGAATAGAAAATTCGAACATCTCATGCAATATTCTGAAATGGAATCATCTACTATGCCATTTGTAATATTTATGTGCAAAAATGTTTTCGGTAATCTCTATCTTGTGTCATAACCTCTGCTCTTCCCATTTTGCTCATCATTGCATTTATTCATCTGGAGAAATAAAGTTCATTATCAATTTGACGTCGATCTATTTGAATTAATCATTAGTTTTGCAGATATTTTCACTTGATGATTAATTTTAATGCTTTTTTTATGTACGAATCAACATTAGTCAAGGAGTGAAAATTTCCAGCGTAGAACTCGTTAAAGTAAGATGGATGGGAATATTCAGCCCTTCACTTTAAATTTGAAAAAGGATCAAATTAGATTCGTTTGGTTTGTCACACTTTATAAATCTTTAGGAGGTTCCTTATAGCGAGTCCTTTGAAGTTCGAATTGATTTTTTTTTAAATTTAAAATCCAACTTTTAAATATATGCTCTTAAAATCCTGAGGTAAAGTTAGTGAAACGAAGCATTTGCGAACGGAGTTCCCTTTTGCGAATTTGATTAAAGCTGTTTATTTGACTTTTAGAACTCCTCTAACTTTCTAGAACTCTTTTTGCATTCTTATGTAAATGTTTTATTTCGGAGAATTTAAGAAGAAACATTTTTTTTCTTTTATTTTCCTTTGAAGATCGTCTCTTTTTCTCCTTTAACATTGAAATTAAACACTTTAACACGCAGCCGTTTCATCGGCGAAAATTATTACACGAGTACGGCATACGAATGCTTATTAATTGAGAGCTCGCGTTAATTTCGTTTAAGGATTTCTTAGTCGCTGTTAACTTTTAAAAGCGTTCATTCACAACAATGCTAATTAAAAATCTCTCGCTCTCTCTCTCTCTCAACGATGATTAAGTTAAAGCTAGCAGTGGGGTGGGAGGATGTGAAATAACCGTTAGCTTCGTTTGCGAAATCTTTATTTTAATTGTGAATCCAAAACAGTTTTTCCCGCCGCAACTCAGTGGGGAAGAAGAAAAAATCTTTTGTTTTTCTTTTATTAAATCTTTTAGAAAAAAAGGAAGGGGGGAAAAAGTAGAAATTGAAAAACAAAATGAAATTCCAAATTGGAAAAAAAAGCCCACGAGTAGAAAGGGCGGGAAAATTTTTCGTCGGCTTTTCCTCCCTCCCTTCCTTCTTTTCGCCTATTCCACGCAGCGGCGGTTGTCATCCTCTGGAGAATCTGCGCCGCCGCCCGCGTTACTATTTTTAACCCGTCAATGCGGATGATTCTGCCTCGGTTCCGACCGTCCGCTCTTCTCCTTCCTTCTTCTCTCTTCCTCTTCTTCTCTCTCTTTTATCTTTTCACTGCGTGGAAATATTCAGATTGGTGAAGTTCAGAAGCGAGTGGGATTTTTTTTCTTTCTTTCTTGTCGTATTTTGTAATCAATGATGAGCGTTCCCGTGGAAGGAAGAAAAGTGGTTGCGTTGACGAATACAAATGAAGACACCTTCCGTCCGTTTGTTAAGGGAAAAGCACCCAGAGAAGAAGAGAAAAGAGTCAATCCACTCACACTCTCTGAGGGATGAAATTAATTGAATTTTTTTTTTAATTTATTGCACAATTATTGATTAGAATTAAAAGGGCACGGTTCCGTGACTAAAGAAAAATGACAGATCTTAAATTAATGCATTCCGTCTTTTATAAACTGCCCTATTTCTAATATTCGGAGACCGGTAACTAGGACAGAAAGTGCTTTTATTATGTCATTTAACATCTTGTGCTGAAAAGTTTGGCTTTTATGGCGACATTCAATCTTCTTGCTACATTCTCCACTAGATTTATATAAATGTCAGGTGACATTTTTCTCCTTTCGGCTTTTAAGGCAGCCACGAAATTGTTAAAAGCCGAAGGTGAAGGCTTTTAACGCAGCTATCAAGTGCTTCTGATGATTTTGACATGTTTGTACTCGACGATCTACAGTAGCTCATCCCAAAAATGCTCGAAGGGTTCAAATCGAGGATCTAGGTTGGCCAATCTAATTTTTTTTTATATCCTTGTTTTCATATCTTATTCCGACCTGATCTGTATAGTACTACTGATATAAATTTGGAAATTTACCCAACAAACTACGAGGCACATCAAAGGAAACACGTTTGGACTGCGCAGTTGTTTATATGCATTGTTTCAGTACTACTGAAGCTGTTTACTTCTTTCTAAGAGCTGTGATTAAGTTGAAAGATGGCGTTCATGATATAGACAAATCCATCCACAGATAATTTGCGTGCTTTTTCAGTTCTTGGCCTCTGAAGGCCGACAGCCAATGGAAATTTTTAGGAGAATGAAGTTTTCAGCGGCGACCATAGTTATTCTCATACGCCAGTGGTGGATTAGTGCAAGAAATTTGAAGGAACGGAAACTACGAAAGATTTTACCCGTCCTGGACATGCTCGTGTTGAAACATCAGATAAAAATGTGAGACATTTGGAAATTACTTTACAGTCCGATTTGTTTCCGTGCGATTTCCATGTCTTTGGTCCTCTAAATTAATCACTAAAAGGATGGCGGTTCAATTCTGACGCTGACATAGAGTTTGCTGTTACACAATTGATTCCTCCAACAATCGCAGAAATTTACCAGATGGGAATCTATAGGTTAATGCACCAACGGGACTCATGCCTTAATGTCCATGAAAATTTCTTTTAAATTCTTTGAATAAAAATTGTTTCCCAGCCTCTAAAGCTGTTTCTATTAAACAACCTCGTAATAATGTTGGAAAGTCACAGAATTAATCGAAACGAATAATGGACCCAAGCCAAGCTTTCATAGCGATCCGAAATCATTATACCGCCTCCACTATAACCTGAAAGAAAACTATTGCCCAAGCATTCACTACATCCAACAACTATCTTCAAAATGTAGATTGCAAAGCTTCACTTTAATTGTCCAGCATTATTGGTAGTCTTTAGCCTACACTCTGTCAATTGACGTCTAGCTTTTGTTGGAATGTTCTTCGCACTGTACTAGTCCCCATATTTTCATCAAAGGCAGTATGTGTGCTTTGTGGGCATAATTCGTCGCAGTACTCTCTTGCCTCATTCTATCAGTTTTGAGAGTACTAAAAGTCTTTTCGGAAGTCCCTTTCCCCTTACATTTTTATGCAATTCATTGACAGTTAACGCAAGCATCTCCAGAGTGATTTCAGTATTTTTTTTTACTATTTTTCGATGTTAGAAGTCTATTAAATCCGCTGAACGCGATATAGCTACAATTCTGTTCGAAGCCCAAGTTTCTACAATTCTACTCGTTTTGCATGCGTAGCCTGTTCACAGTTTATGGAAGATTATCCGAATATTTATGGTGGGCGGTGTAGGTTTTATAATTATAATTTCCTTCCTGAACTATTCCGTGAGTAATAATTAATAATTTCATGAATAAGTGTATTGCAAAATCGTGATTACTTTCAAGGTAATTTCTCTTTGAAGTTCTACGGCAATACGAGTGTTAAAAAGAAAGTTAAAATACTAATAATTACAAATTGGAGAATGATAAACCTTTATAGATATCACCGATACATCACCTTGTTTTGAACATCGTTTGACATCGGTTAAATAAAAATAAATTCATAAAAAATTATTGGGAAACGTCATTCGATTATATTATGTTAATTTTTTCAGCATAAAATGGGAATTAAATTACATCTTCATGCCTATTGCAGTTTTAAGGCATATTTTATAAGATATTCGATATGCAGAGGCTCTTTACTAATTTATAAAACTCTCGTTAAGTATCGTGTAACCCGAATAAAACAGACGAAAGAAGAGTTGTATTACGATAACATATCCCGGAATTTTAATGATACAAATTTGTAACAGAATGGCCAAGCTGAAAATGATTATCCTTTTACTATGAAAATAAATAACAAAACCCTATATTAGGTAGATATTATTTAATAGACAGTATGAAGGCTGGAAAACTGCTCTATACGGTAGCTTACTCCGTACAACTGTGCGATGGAAAATCTGCAGCATAAAGCTCAACCAAACGAATTTGTGAAATGTCTTTTCTTGAAAATATGCTATCTGATAAATTAAGTTATATCTTAAGCTAAAGATAAATTTTATTATTCCTGCATCATTTATAATTTTGACTTTATTTTAATGCACGTAAAAGCGCAAATGGCACGGAATGGTAATCTCGGACTTACAAAATTTAATGAATCTCCACGAAAACAGCTTCCAGTGAGATTTGCTGCAATTAGGATTTGGAAATTACTTTTGCCATTCCGAAATTACTTTTTGGAAAAGACTGCTGAGCATCGAATTCTAAACATATAAACAAAAATTATATTATCCCATACGAGAGAAGTCTGGTAAGAATTTAGCCCGACTCATAAAGAAAAATGATATTCAAAAATTAAAAGCATTTTTATTCAATATAGTCCTCCTTAACATCAACGCATTTTTTACTTTTTTTTTCCAATGAAGCTATGCCATCATAAAAGGACTCTTAAAGTTTGGTCCTCAAACCTCAAATGCCTCCGCAGCACTTGGTGGAGTCAAATTTCCTTCCTTTTAAACTTTCTTTTTTTAAAGTAGGAAATAAAAAATAGTCTGAAGGAGCCAAATCCGGAGAATAAGCGGGATGTTCCAAAAATTGGAATCCTATTTCATGAATTTTTGCCATGATCTGGTAGATAGTGTGTGCCGGAGCATTCAAAATCGGTCGACATCCTTTCTGAAACAACCCAAAAAACATATTAAATCAACAGTCAATATTAATTTTTTGACTTATTTATACTGATGAAAGGTTAAAATTTCAGAATGTAATGATCAAATTGCTCTAGGACTTTTGTTAATAGTTCGGGCTAAAAACTTTTCAGACAATCTTCGTATATTGGAAAATTTTTTAATAGGTTCTTTATTAACATCAGACGCGATCAACGCTATGTGGACTGTGCAGTTGCCTGGGGCCCACAAATTTGGAGGGGGCTCCCCGACGCCCAATATTCTTGGTATTTTCATAACAAATATCATATTGTTGTTTGTTTTTTTTTCATTAAGTGTCATAATAATTAATGTAATGTAATATAAATATAAATCCTTAAAATTAAAAATCGCTAGTATATATACTGGGAAAAAACTTGAACAAGTGACAAAAGTAGAGAATAAGTGAAAAAGAAAGGTATATATAAAAAAATAAAGCGGTGAAAAACTTGGATAGAAGAGAACTTAGGAAAGATATGGTCAGAGAAAAACAGAAAACAAGATCACGAGAAAGGAGGATAGGCTTAACATCCAGAGGGCGAAAAATGACAATACATTGCTGTTTTTATCGGTGGACAATACAAATATACAATATGTAATTTCTTTAATTTATGATATAGAGTTGCAATTTGCAGTGTTAGGACATTTTACATTAAAATATCCGCCAACTTAACAACCCCCCTCCCCCATTAAAACCTAAAATTGGTTAGGAGGTTAAGAATTAAAATTGTACAGATAACAGGAAACGGTTTCCTGTAGCTGAGTATTAATCAACCAGGCACGGAGACTGATTTCCAAGTCTAAAATCAAAATTTTCAGAAAAACTATCTGAATTTTACTATACAATTGCAGCGTGTTAATTACTTATCTGACAATAATAATTGTCAGTTAGCTCTAGTTTTCATGATCCAGACAAATTTTCATACAAGAAACACATGCAGATTCATAATGTGTACATGCCAGTGATTATGAGTAGTGTGTTTTTAACCGCTACATTTTGGTTTTCATGTAATGCTGGCACAGTAAATAGTCGTGTTTTTTTTTCTTTATCAAAAATTAGTTTTTCCCGCAAATTTCAGCTAATCCAACATATTTTATTATCACTTTGATTCTTTTCCTTTTTGAATCAAAATAAAAAAGTTGAAATTTGTAGATTAGTGCAATCCGCACGCGAATATTCCAGACCAGGTATGACAAACCCACTTGGATCGCGGGCAGTTTCGTATATTACCAAAAATTCTCCGGGGCCGCTCATGATTTATATACCGTCATTGATAAACTGTTGATTTGCGCATAAAACACAAAATTAAACTCTGATTCTACTTTTTCCTTGAGGGCGAGGGGGACCGCAAAGTGCCACATGAAAGAAGGTAAGATAAATAAAAAAAAAGTCAATTCACTGGGAAAAAGATCTTATAAAGTGAAAAAACTATTTAAAAAGTACGATTTCAGAAGAAAGGTTGCACTATGGCCATAGCTTAGTTAAGGTACACTTATGGAACAAGAAGATTTACATTAAATTGATATTTCGAAAATAATTGGTGAGTCTGCTAGAGAAAAATCAAAGAAGAAAATTTATTTAACTTTTTTTTTTTACATTATTAAAGTGCTTTTTGTGGCATATCTATATGAACATTGCTTTTGAACTATTAGTCCCTACCTCATAAGTTCATCGCCACGGGTCCCCAACCGACTTAATCCATCCATGATTAAAATTCTACAGTTCTTTTCCTCAGCTTAAAAATTGGGAAATGCGAAGAATACTTAATTGTATTGCTTAATTGTATTTTGCGAAATAAAAGTAAAATTGGTTTAGGAAAATAAATCGTTTCCATGTCTAAATGGGCCTTCTCTTTAGGATTTATGCATTATCAATTTAATGGATGACGAATTATTTTATTCATAATACTAAGAGGTTCTCTTCTTTTCCTGATGTCGCGATGATGAAGGGACACATGGCAGTTCCTCCTATCTTCAAATGGGGACAGTAAAAACTGGATTTTATGAGAGTCACCCTTTTTAATCATTAATTTTAAAGCACCCCTATGTAATTTCAAAATATATAGAAAGGTACTTTTTTTTTAAATTTTTAACATCTTTTTAATATCATTCCCCGAATATGCAGGGGCGAAAAATTTGTCGATTTGGACCAAACCGTTCTAAAATGATGTTCTAAAATGGAGCCTTTTTGAATCGGAAGAATTTTTTTCAATATCATGCTCTGTTGCTGACGTATAAGTCAAAATATTTCAAAAAACGATTACCCTTTCTATAGTGAATGTTTCTCGAGATCAGCCGAAATAACATGGGAGCTGAACACGTAAAAAATATTTGCTCCTGTTGGAATTTTTTTTTAGTTTTTTAAATTTTTTACTCCTGCATTTTGCTCAATTTTTTTTCTTCTGTTCAACACTAGATGACGTCGGAGTAACTTTCATGTTTTTTTATTAATAGCAGAGAATAATTGAAGGGCTTGGGGCATTATCAAGACAAGTCACATTTTTGCCTAAAATGAAATATGTATATTAAATTTGCGGGGTACTTCTTATACAATCTATAAAAGAGTATCTTGATTTTTGAAAAGATAGTACCACAGTTTAATGAGTTCTCTTACTTGATTTAGTGTTTTCCAAAATGTGTGCAATAATGGTTATATCTCAAAACTTTCATTATGTTGCTTTCTTGTTAATGCCCCAAGCCCTTCAATTCTATTACTATTATATATATTTAAGTCTAACTAAAGAAAAATCAAGAATTAACCATTACAAGATATAACTCAGGCCAATAAGTTACCACTTTTGTAGACTATGAAGACATGAAAAACTCAATGTACGATTCACCTTCCTGGGGGTTACCCGGTTAATACAGGTAAAGACGGCGAGAGATAAAGCTGTATTAACCAAAGTTGCACATGAGCTTGTAGTGTTGTATTCCACAGAGTGATCATAAAGTCTCTTTATCTGAAACGTTTAGATAATTCAGAATGCAAATAAAATTCTGAATTTTTGTGCATTGTTCTTTGTATGAGATCGCAGGTGTTCAAAATGTCATTCTTCAACCTTGTTTGACAATTGAACTTTATGACACGTACAATAAAACCTGTGCTAACGACCATCTGTAAATAACGAGCATCTGAGTTTAACGACCACTTTTGCTTGGTCTCGCAGAAAGTTACATGGGAAATCTGTTAGTATAACGACCACGTCTAACACGACCAGCAACCGGCATTTTCGATCCCCTAAGTATCTAAACTTATGCTAAAAAAAACTGTTTATAACAACCACTTATAAACTTGTCTATAACGACCGCAACCAATCAGGTCCTAACCTAAGTGCCAATTATATTACTACACTTTTCTCTGTAATCATCCAGTGAGGTACTAATCTAAGTGGCCATTCTACCACTACACTATTCTTTGCAATCAACCAATCAGAGTCAACAGGTACAAAAATGCAATCTCTAGTTCTTTTAGCCTACTGATCTTGTTTACGGTTGCGAACATCCGGAGAGCGGTTGCGAAAATTCTGCCTAAAATTAACGATTGGAATCAAAATGGCGAAAGAAACTCAACTCTTTAGATGGCTGGATAATCAAGTTTTTTAATCGTAGTCGCTGAGTTCTAACGACGTATTTTCAGTTTCGAATAATCATCCTCAAAGCTGTCTAAACTCACAAACGTAATAATTGCCCACTTCGGCTTGGATCAACCACACCATGTGGCCTGTTGGCGAATTTATAAAAACACCCTGGATGTGCTCGAGAAACATTTTGAAGATTTAATTTTCACTAGGAAGACAAGAAACTGCAAACAAAGTAGCCTACATTCCTTTATAAAGAAATGAACATATCTGTTCTAATCATGTTTGTTGTAATTGTTTTGATTGAACCTGTATATAACGACCACCTGAGCATACCGACCATATTTGCTTGGCTCCCGTGGATGGTCGTTATAGGCAGGTTTTACTGTATTTGAACTTATGTACAGTAGTATGTCTTCAGGAAACCTATTGATTTAGTCTTGGGTGTTTTGTTTTGAACCTTCCAAAATGTGGAGGTTGAAAATGGAGAGCAAGAGGTGGCCACAACCCTTTCGAAATCACCCAGTCTATAAACGCATTTACGTTGGCGGTACGTTGTGTAATACCATCTTTTGAATGTTAGATGTTTAAAAATAACGGCGCTGACTTTACGACGTACTTTCCAGTCTCTGCAGTATAAAGTTTGTGGATTATAGCTTTAGAACTGCAGAAATAACTGCTTGAAAGGAAAACCGAAAGCAGAATTAAATTGTTGATGATTTTGTTATTTTGCTAAGTTTCATTAAGTTATTCATTTCCCTTCGTTTTAAATCTAGGATTTTTAGTTATTCTAAATCTTGAAATGAGGAGGAAAAAAAATGTTCATGAAAATTTCAACTTCGTACTTCACTACATTATTGATACGAAACGTTCGCGTGAAGAGTGTTCTTTTAGAGTGTCACGGAAATGGATGCCTCGAAATTGAAATTCTACCGTGAAGTTCTCGAGAGACAGAGGAAAAGAGTTCTTCGAGTGAGACGAAGTATTGTTGAAACTTGGATGCTGCATCTCGACAATACACCTTGTTACACCTCACTCTCTGTCATGCAATTTCTAGCCCAAAAAGGCATTTCAGTGGTACCTAAGCCTCCCTACTTCCCTGATCTTGCTCCATGTGACTTTTTCCTCTTTACCTGTAGAAATGATTGTACCTCAAATGACAACATTTTGCCTCTGTTGAAGGATTCATAAGGCCGTGACGGACCAACTGAAAGTGCTTACATCTTACGACTTTTAGCACTGTTATGAGGAGTGGGAGCAACGTCTTCGTCGCTGTGTGGCCTCAGAAGGGAACTAACAGGCGTCTTCAAAAAGTAAGTATCGTTTTATAATAAAAACCAAACTACTATATACATTTTCAAAATTTTTTCTTTACCAGACTCTATATACTTTAACTATTTTTGCACATGGTTTCCAAGTTTATTTAAACACTTGTCATAGCAGTCAATGAACTTCTGCATGCTCACTTCGTAGAAGTCTGCCGTCGGTGAGGAAAGCCACGCAATTTTCACTTCTTCATCGTCGCTGAAATGAAGGTTGCCGACGAACTCTTTTAGATCCCGGAACAGGTGGTAGTCACTGGACGTGAGGTCCGGATTGTTAGACGGGTGGTCAAGTTGTTCCCAACCAAAAGATCTGATTAGGAACTGCTTGGCTTTCCTCACCGACAGCAGACCTCTATGAAGAGGGCACGTAGAAGCTCGTTGAACACTATGACAAGTGTTTAAATAAATTTGGAAAATATATGGAAAAATAGTTAAAGGTATATAGAATCTGGAATAGAAAAAATTTTTGAAAATACATGTATATATAGTAGTTTTGTTTTTACTTCAAAACGGAACTTTCTTTCTGAATACGCCTCGTATTTTGTCACCTTATTTTGATAACATGAATTATTTTTACAAAAAACCTTACAGTAATTATAAGTTGTATTACTGTTTATTCAATTTTAGTGTATGATTTGAGAGTTGTAAAAAACTTGCACTACATGATGTCCTGTGATATGTACAAAGTTAAAAACTGAGTCACATGATGTCTATGCAATTGTCCTGAGTTATAGTGAGTTATAGTCAGATATCTTTCGGTTTCATTTCAGCTGCGGACTTCACTCAAGGGAATGCCAGGAATAAGTAATACTCCATTTCCTGTCCATTTTTAGCTGGTCGAACGAGGTTTTTTCTTTTACGCATGCGCCAGTTTCCTTTTTCTTTCGCTCAGCGGTTGCGTGGTCGCCTCTGATGCCCGAGGACGCGGGTTCGATCCCGGCCGAGGACGACGAGGATTTTTTCAGGGGGAAAATCCTGAGATCACGCACTTCCTTCGGAAGAGAAGTAAAGCCGTTGGTCCCGTGTAGTCGTTTGCCGGCTGCACGTTAAAGAACCCTTGCGAGGCAAAATTTGCGGCCTCTATAACGCCGTCCTGAAATGACCATGGCAGTTGAAAAGGACGTTAATACCAAAACAAACCAAACCAAACCTTTTTCTTTCGTTCCGGGCATTATAGCCATGTTAAACCAGGAATGGATGAAGACAGAACGGTATGACGATTTGCCCATCTCAAGCGAAGATCAAGGTATCCTCGAAAAATCCGATTTGTATCACGTTTGCATTTTCTTTTGCTTCTCTTTCGTTTCAAGCCCCTTGAAGCTATCCTCGAGAACACCAGTCGTGTGTTTTAACGGAAATGAAAATTCCACAGTGAAAGGGTCGTATTGCTAGGCAACTGCAAGTGAAGGTCATACGTCAACAGGGTTAAACAAAAGCAAGGAATGAAACCGTTAGAAAGAAGGAAGTGGTGATATTTTTTGTTTTGGGTGACCTGCATTTCTTCTTTACAAGAAATTTTTGCATAAATATATATACAATCGTCCTTCCGCAAGTCGGCATTCCACCTGTTTTTTCTGAAGCCAAGATGGCAGACAATGATTTCCGGTCGGGGATTTTTGCCAACAGAACCTAAACAAATATAACAGAGAAGGAAAACACTTTTCCACATAAGATTTTTAATATGGTATAATCACCAATGTACATTTCGATGACTACGGTGAAATTTAATACTTCTTGTGGTATTTATTTAAGAGAACTTGTGGATTGGTGGGGTATGGTTTTATTTTTTCTTTTGTTGTGGAAGCTTGTGATGATATGGCACTTCCATATCCAGCAGTTAACCATAAAAACCGTTTCTGTACCGGATGGATCTGTCGTCCTATTAATGATCTTTCGGAGTGAAAACTGCCAAAAAAAGTTGGCGAATAAAACAGATTATTTCGTTTACGTCGATGTTCCGGATCCTTACGAATGAACTGAAAAGTGACTAGTAGGTGGATGTCAAACAATATCTCTGAAATCCAAATCTGGCACAGATATAACAGGTTTCGTCTGGCACATTACGAACGGAGGGTTTCTAGGAACGTTTTTCCTTCTTTGAGTAGTGGCGTTCGACGACACTTGGGAACAAATTATGAGCCCGAGAGGAAATGCCACTTACTTAAGTGGCCTCATACCTAGTCATCAAAATCGTGAAAATTCCGACAAACACCCAGCAACATTAAGGTGACGCTGATTGTAGCCTATGACTTCCAGGCACTTTTTTGTCACGCAATGGCTAAAGGCGTTACCGTGAACTGCAAGTACCACTGTAACTTGCCGGAGAATCGCCTTCGTCCCGATAAGTCCCGATAAGTCGGAAACGACCAATACTTCAGGCGAGACATTCGATTGTGTTGAACGACAACGCAAGATACCATGTTACAAATACACTGCTTCATCAATGTTGTTGAGAAATGCTTCCCTATAGTCTGGACACGAGTTCTTGCGACTATGATTTGTTTTGGAAACTTAAAAATCGAGAGATAAGGCGATCCCGCCATAACATACAAAAAAACGATTCCGTTGACGGAGTGAGAAACTTTACAGAAATCTGCCTACATCTGCTATACTCCGTTGGATATTATTACGAAGAAAAACAAATTCGTCCTCCAGATTAAGGTAGTAGACAGTTATAAGTATGTAACCACCTTTTTGAAATGATCGACGTAATTAGGTAAATCTTTGAGTTCACTCTGTTGTATAAGATCCATTTAAAACCGGAAGAACATATTCCTGACCATGACATCTCCTCCATACCTTAGAAAATGTTTATCAGGTAAAGTGGATCCATTGATTCACGAGGTCCTCTCCATACCCTCTACCGACCATTGGTAAGAAACAGGATATGACGTGACTCGTCCAATCACATGATTTTTTTTCAAATTTAGACCAGTGTGTTTTATACCATTGAAGACGAATTTTCCTGATCTGCTTCGAAATCAATGGTTTCCGTCTTGCTATTCAGCAATTTATACCAATACTCTGGAAAATTATCTATGTAGAGTTCGATTTGACATGGTTGCAGAACGGCCAGTATTGAATGAATCTGTCACTTACGCTCTTTACAAGTCTTTTCGAGATAATGTCGAGCTCTTTCCGTTTTTGGACGGAAATTACTTCTCTTAGACCGGCAGTACGATTATCTTTTTCCATGCACTGAATAATTTAGTGATACTTTTCCATACTTTCACCTTTTGAGTTCGGCAGTTTTAATTTTTGAAATCGTGGTTCTAGCATCCACAAGGAGCCTCTTTTCAAGATCCTTCATTTACCCCGTTGTCGGAATGAGTACTGTCGATTACTGCTATGTCAGAACTTTTAAATGGTTGCAGATGTCACGTGGTTACGCACGTCATAATGTAATTTGCTTGAATATGCTACGAGTGATCGTTGCATCAAGGTTTCTAATTCAGCGTCCGGTATGTATAGTTCCGTCAATAATTTGTACAACATCCCAATGATTACGAGAATAAACGACGCTGCTATTAACATTCGAAATCGTAAACACGTATTACATAATACAAAAGTTGTTCCAAGAATTTAATCAGCCATTATAGCGGAAATCCATCCCCTTAAATAATGTCAAAACCATTCCAGCGCTGATCTACACATAGTCCCAATTCGTACTCTTTAATGAGAACCAAACGCCTGTCATTAATAATCAAGCATTAAACACGATTTGTCTTTATGCGAAGCCGAAAATTAAAATCAGACAACTAATCTCCAAGGAAGGAAAAAATGAATGGTAATTGGGGAATTATGGAAAGTTAGTTTCATTGAAACTGCTGAAAACCATGGCATATAGTGAATGAAATTAACCAAAGCGTTGCCTTTAAAAGGGGATGAGTGCTGTTATCATTCCATTACTATTTTGTTTTATAATTTATTTTTATTTTATTTTTGGATTCGCTCCTATATGAATCGCTCGGAGCCAAGGTTAATGGAGTGCGTGATAACCGTATCAAATGGAGAATTCTTGGCGATCCTAATAACGTAATTGAATCGGCCTAGTTGTCCTCCATCTCGCGTCCTTCGCCTTTGATTACTCATCCATCATCATCATCATCATCACCATCATTCATCGAAACAAATAACTTCGAGGGCTTTTTATTTCGATTTTCTCGTTAAATTTCTCCGCCAAGCGTCGTTGCCTTCGATGGTTTCGGATATTTTTTTCTTTAGTTGTTCGGTGCACTCACTGTATCCGACTATAAATCAGTGGATTTTGAGTATTAATTTCACCGAACCCGATCGCCTTGACCTACAGCAAACCTCGGCAATGAGAAAACACTCGTCTCGAACGAAATGAGGTAAAGATAAAAAAGAAAAAAAAGATGGAGGAAGCCACTTGTTTTTTACATCATAAAAGGGAGGGGAGACAATAGTTGTGATGAAATAAGTTGTGTTTTTTCGACCCCTTTTTGCAACAGGTTTATAACAGATGCTTCTTTGGGAAGTAATGAATTTTAATAGAATTTAAAGCTTTATCATTATTATTATTATTATATAAGCTATATGCATATCAAGTTATTTCGTCATCAATTTTTTATTTAAATTGACTACACCAATCCATTTAAGACATATATTGCCACGTGACTACAGAAAACAGAGAAAGTTTCAATTTTTTTTTCTTTTATTCCGATAGCATAACACAAAACTGGCGCAGTAGTTAATGGATCTCTTCACGCTATTGTAAACTTTTGCTTTTATTTTAAAACTATCGCCTTCAAATCGACTTAGAATCATTTGAGAACTGACAATGCCTGTGCAATCTCTTGTAAGTGATTGAAAAATTTATTTTCTCTTTTTCGAGGTTAAAATTAAAAAGCCAAAGTCGATACTTATTGACAAATATAAAAAGATTAACTATAAAATTCGATTTGTTTCATTATTTGTTTACCTTTTGCTGGTCATAAGAATTGGTTGATGTTTAACAGTTTTGGAGCCAATTTTTAACCTAAACTATTGAAAAGAGCAAAGGGAGAGAAATTTCTAAAATTTTCATTGAACTTCCTCTTGCTGACAGTTTAACTGAGGGAACTTCTGGACGACATAGACAGTTTTTCCGGGTGGTAACTTCGATGTAGAATGGAATAGGCTGGATCGACATCAGTTTTAGAATTCAGAGTCCAAATACAAATGTAAAGGATAGAAAATAGGAGTTGATTTTATAAGTGCTTTCAGTTATCTGGAGCGTAAGCTATTTATTAATTATTCCTGTAAATAACCCGATTCAAAAAAATCGTTCAACTACTAATATAAAAATAATTAATCAATTATTAATTTAAAAAAATAATCAGTAACCGTTTATACCATCGGAATCTGTATATAAGACGTCCTGCATTCCTCTTCATGTTTTGTATCCTTTATAAAGTCAGGAATAAAAGGCGAAACCGATCGGAATTCTGTTTTCTTTCCCGATATGTACTACAGGCCTCATCAACTTTATCAGAATTAAGATTAGTGAACGAAATAATTATATTTAGCTCTTCATTTACTCCATTTATACGAATGAAAATGCTGTTGAAAGGCTTGAATTTTATATGTTATTTGTCTACACTGTTCTTTCCATGCTAATTTTAAAACTCGAAAAATGCCCCTAATTTGATATAACCTCATAATTTGATAAAAAATATGAAACTTGATACCTGAATAAGCGTCTTTCTTTTTAAGCGTCAATGAAAAACAGAATCGTGTTTCCCTTTTGTAATATTTTTCTCTATTAATTTACGGATTACTTTATCATATTTGGACACAGAATGGCAAGACTCTGAAAAAAGCTGACGTTTCGGATAGAGACTATCTTTTGCCAAAGCAAAATCTAAAAGTCCCCTTTACTCTGACTTTTATTTTTTGCTTTGCAAAGAATAGCCTCTATCCGAAAAGTCATTTTTTTCAGGATCTTACCACTCTGTGTCCAATTTTGTTTTAATCCAGGGTTTTTGTGTTTGTCCTTCTTTTCTTCTACATCCATCAATTTATAATGTTTGATATCAGTCATTTCTAAATGTTACCTAAGTAACTTACATTACTGTGACGATGCTCTATTCAATGGTCCCTATACATAGTTTGCGCACTGAGACAGTAACAAATCTTCCCAAATTTGAGTTGAGTGAATATTTTTTGATCTTGATACACAAATTGTGTGAAAAAAGTTTGATACCTGGTATTGTAAGTGTTGATATATTTGGTATAAAAATATGTAATAGGCTGCATGATATAACCATGCTTTACATTGATGTGTTACCCAATTTCGTGAAACTGTAGTTTTTTGTGTTTCAGATTACACAGGGTGGATACAAAAATGAATTTTTTGTTCGGAATCCCATGCTGAACAAGTCTTCCATTCTAATTTTTCGTGTATCTGTTACGGTTTTTAGGATAGGATTTGAATGTGTCCTAAATTGGATATTTGGGACGATGAAAAGTGCACCACGGGATAAGTCACCCACAACTTCCTATTCAGTGGATTCATCAAAATTGACATATCTGCTTCGGTTACGAAAATAAAAGGAAGGGGGGCTCATTTTTGTATCCACCCTGTATAATCCGAAAGACGAAAAAATTATGATAATTATTATGTATAAAAGAATGATCATGTATTTGTTAGGCGTTCATGGAGCTCATTTCTAAGAATCTTCATTGACTTTACACATGACTGTGGAGGAATTTGGTATTATCCGTGATGCACTTCATTATTTTTTAATCGAGGATCTTCTCTGATTGAATACAAAATTTAATGTTGATATCGGGAATATTTAATGTAATGTGAAACCCAAAAAATTATGTTTTAATAGTATGTTGCATAAGGCGTATACTGTATTATATAACTTATTATACAGGGTGCGTTCACAAAGTTTCAAGACTGGTCTCAGAACAAAAACATTATTAAACATTTTTGTACAGCAAACTAAAAGTCTTCGAAATGTGACCTTTGGGCATCAACACAACTTCCAGTGTTTTTCCGTTATTCATAGGTTCCCTGGAACTCTTCGCACGGAAGGCTGTTAAGGGACCTCGTCGAAGCTGCCTGGACCGCTAGAATCCTGTCGAATCGCTTCCCTTAATTCAGGGGAACAGAAAGAAGTCGCTGGGAGCTAGGTCGGGGCTGTAGGGTGGCTGGGGCAGCATTGCCACGTTAAACTTGGCCAAAACTTCGCCGGCGGCGAGCGACGTGTGAGGGGGCGCATTGTCGTGGTGAAGAACCCAATTGACCTCCTGGCGGACGCGGCGGACTCGAGCATTTTCGACTCTAAATTTTTGACGCACTCTCCGAGTTTTCGACGGGGGTCACTGACACGCACTCACGCTACTAGCGATCTGCTCACTCCAGCGTCTCGGAAGTAACTGCCTTTGGTGCTGTCGGTTAGCTGCACAGAGTAAATCAGCTGTTGTTAGCTGACATCCCCCCCCCCCACTATTTCAACCTGTCGATGGAACCGATCTGCGCGGTCTCCCCTACTCAGGAAAAAATCAGTCTTGAAACTTTGTGAACACACCCTGTATATTTCTGTATCATACCCTCCTCCAATGCATTGCACGCAGCTCGGATCCTGCACTGCATATCCTCAGGTGTTATGGTCGGCTTCTGTAAACTGCATCTTTAACAGCCTCCCCCCCCTCCCCCCACAAAGAAAAAATTCGAGAGGAGTTAGATCAGAGAATCGAGAGGGCCATTCAGCTGGTCCTCTTCGATCAATCCATCTGTAATGGAAAGTGTTCGTAACGGCGATCCGAGCTATGTGGCAATAGTGCGGTGGGATACCGTCAACCTTCTTTTTCATTTAAATTGATGAACAATTTCTATTTTTTGCCTTTTCTTTAAATCCAAAACAGCACACTTTCATTGCCTCTATCTCCTAAACGGTTGGATTAATTGAAAGTTGACTTTCATAGTCGAAAATGGCGTCAGGTTGTTTTTTGAAAATGGAATACACATAAAAACCCCTCAAAGTACAATAATTCTTCCATTGAAATTACTCTATCAGATTTGTATTTTAGAAGTTGGCTTTGGTTCATTTTAAGTGAAAAGGACTGATTTGTAATCATTGAATTTATAAGTAAATCTCCTTATAAAAGTTTAAATTAAAAGTTTAAATTAAAATAAAAGTAACAATATAAGTCCTAATGAAAGTAGATGAATTTGAAGAATTGACGAAATTGAAGAAATGACGAAATCACACACAGTGATGTCGAAAGTTGACAAGAAAGTTGATAGGAATTTATTTTAATTTATTTGATTTAATTCATTATTAAAATAAAAAAAGCGCATTTACTTATTTATTCAATGGTCTCTCTTTAGTTATCATCTTTATGTAGTACAAACAAATTCATGCTTTGCTTTATTATTAGTGTTGTTATTGTTATTTAATGGCATAAAATAACAATAAAAACATTTAATCTTTAACTTAATGGGTTTATACAATCTCTTTAAGAGCATCCATTGAAACGGAACAGGTTAATTATGCGTGAAAGATTGTTTGTAGGCGTCATTGAGAAAGCGAATGGATTGCTAGCATTTTGCTAAATATGGAATAACCATCTGTGACTAAATCCGTGCTGTTAGAATGTAGTTGGACGTAAATGAATGTGCTTCCATATTTTACTTCTGTTCCCGACCGGTTACAGGATTTAAGAAAGCTCCCTAGTCTTAGATGAGGCGTCTTTGCCCTTTTGCTTCAGCTGTTGAAATAAACGATTACTCGTGCTTAGAAAGCAATTACCTTTTCTCTACTTTTTTTTTTACTTTCCTAAAACTTTATTAAACGCTGGATGCTGATATTTAAGGAGCATCTTCTCCTTCATAGAACGAAAGTATCGCTGCTAATCTCATGTAATTTAAGGGAATATTAAAGATGAACATGGATTAATGAATCAGCTTTAGTTCCTTAAAAAAAATGATAAAATAAAAATAAAAATAAAAATACTAAAAAATTTTTTTTGTCTTGCTAAGAAACGCTTTATCTGTCTTAAATAGGAGTAATTGTTAAAAATTATAATATTAAAGTTAAACGTTTTTGGATCTGTTTTTGAAGATGTGAAGTGGAGGTAAACTGATATGTTTGTTAGTCGTCTGTAGGAGCTTAGATAAATAATTAATCTGCCAAGTATCGGACGTTTCTTCCCCGCTAATTAAGTAACGGAAATCGTTATGTTCGTTGTTGACTGCTTGAGTTTTATTTTTGTGCATTAAGATACCTGAAGGAGTTAAAGTATCACCTACTAAAGCTGAATAATAACATTCTCGACTTAGGGCTAGTGTACTCAGTATTTGGAATAAAGAACACCCTAGACCATAGCGGTGTCAATTTGCTTTCCGCACGTTGAAGTACCATCAAGTACGCAAATTTTTGACCCGCAGCTTCCTTTGACCTTTCCAGTTTGAGTGGGCCATTAAATTACACCAACCAACCGAATTGGTTCTTATGTGTGCTAAATGTTAAGAATGACTGCTTGGACCCGCATATTTCTTCGTTTTATCATGAGAACACGTCTGTTAAGAGAGTTAAGAAATATAAGAACCACTTTAATTACTTGAGTGTAGGATGTCGGTGGATTTCAAATTAAACGAAGGAGGAAATCGTGGAGAAACTAATTCTTCCTTTCTCAGCCAGAGTCCTCTGCTACCGATCGTGTTAAAGAATCTTTTGGCTTAAGTGAACATTAAGTAAAATATAGAGTGCATGAAATTTGCATGAACGTTAATTTTTGCTAACTTATTTCTTTTAATCCTCTTTCAAATCTTAAAAATATTGATTTTCTTCTTAGAACTTGAGAGTAAGTTTAAAAGAACATGGAATTTTAATCCTCCGACTTATTGGCGGCCTCATTTTCTTGCTGTCTTCATTAAGAAATGAATTCAACATCCTCATTATTGAAATAAATAAGCCCAATTTGCTTCAAATAGAAAAATTTTAAAATGTAGATTTTTACAATTTAAAAGAGGCCGTATTTTCCCCTTTAGCCAAATCTTCAATTTTGTATCTTTTTCCAATTCAAATTTCGAATTTCTAAAAGCCCAGATCTTTTGAGTTTGGTTTAGGTATTCGAAATTTGATGAATTTTAAATTTCCCAAGAGGACTGAGTCTAAATTTCCATTCCATCTTAATCTTTTTTTTTTTTTTTAATGAATACCGTTCCTGTATGTATAAACTCAGTATAGATTCCTTAAGATAATTATTTCAGTCTGATTTATCTATGCACATATGCATTTGTATCTTGATGTGTACCATGATAGAAATGGCCGTAATTTGTTAAAAACATATTAAATATTCATGATTGATCAAATAGCCACTGTTTAGGGCTTCGTGAACGATACCATTTGAAATTTTATGAATCCTAGGAAGCTTATTTTCTGCCTGCACAATAATTTACTGAGATAAAAAAAAAACCCAATAAAAATAAAAATTTCAAGAAATCTTTCATTCTTATCGTCTGCTTTATCAATCCTCACAAATGTCCTAGGTATGTTGCACAGCAAATCATGATCACGATTTTCATGACCAATTCGCTGTACTTCTCAGGTCTTCTGTGAGTCTATGTCAATATTAGACGACCACTTCTGTCGACATCTTCAAGATTCTCCTCTCAGAATTACCGACTCACTCCAACACATATCACTACCGCGACTAAGTGCTTTGTCACTATAATATGTCTGCTGTAATAGCATCTATATGTGTTTCCATTGCGTGTAAAATAAAGTTACATGTTCGCTTTTTGTTCAAAGATGGACAATTTTCGCTTCACTAAAGCGCAAGATATAGGCTTGCCTTACTTTTTTATTTTCTTTGTAAACATTTGGTAACTCCTGCGAGCATCAAAAAAGTTAATACTCAAATTAACAATGTAAATATACCTATTATTGGATTTACGCATGAGCTGCTGGCATATCAATATTAATAACAAAATCACGTGAGGCCCAATTTTGAAATTAATGAAGTCTAATATCTGTTAATAATCTTTAATCATTTTGAAGTTCAGAAACTAATTTACTTAATGGAACACAATTCCAGATTTTTTTTATTCCGATAAAATTAGCGGCAAATCCCTTATGTTTAAATTGTTTATAATTAATTTCATTATAGATTGCAATTATTTTTTTTAACATTGTGATACAGATGTCTACCTATTCTCTACAAACACTTTGGTCCTATTCAAAATTGGTGAGACGAAGATGTCTTATTACAGTTGTCCATTACAGCAGACGTCAAGATTATAGTCTGAGGGTCATATCTGCGTATTTCGGCTCCCGTAAATTGACTTTATTTGGCTTCGAGCCAAGAAAAGTTTATTCGTCACTGCACTGTAGTTTTTCTTGTGCTCAAAAAATAAATAAATAAATAAAAACTCTTGGAAGTTCCAAGTTTCGATTTTAGATTAAAGTAAAATGAAAAATATAAAAAAGCGCTAAAACTTAATTCTTCCCTTTCTTTGTGCGCTTTTGGTAAATCCGATAAATTAAGTATTTTTCTTAACCCATTTTACCGCCCGTACAAATGATTGCTAATGTTGATTAAGCGACCAGGTGAACTTCACAATTATCCAGACTGTTTGATCGTTGAATTAGAATTTAGTACAAAGAAAAGAGGGAAAAAAAAACAACTTTCGACGGAGAAGACGGTTAGTCGTTTCGCGTGTCTGATTGTCAGACGACGAGGGTGTGGGTCCGAATTGTCCCATAAAAGAAAGCGTTAACCGAAGCAAAAGCAAACTCGACTGACGATAAGCAACAGGCTCTTGAACTCTCGAGTCAACAGAGAGTGTGCCATTTAAGGTGGAGGTTACCGATTACTTGGGTTCCATTTATTGAACAAAAGTTGCGCCATTGAAGCGACGTTGCCGCGCCTGCGTCATTCTTCCATTTGGCGACTGGCCAACGGATGGAGTTTCGACATCGACCTTTCCAACCCCCTCCCCTCTTCCCCTTCACCTGACGTAGACAGGAACCCACGGAAGTTTTGGAAAGGAATAATAAGGGGTCAACATGGCGAATGATCTACATAACAAATAAAATGCATTCCGTAAATAAGTGGCTTCCGAAAAACATCAGCCAAGATGTAATGACTGTAATGAGAAAAAACAGTAATTCTACGAAATATGTGAACAAAATGTCTAATTTTAATTAAACATTATTGAAGGTTTGAATTCACCATCTTTTATTTGCTATTTAAGAAGTTCATCTTTTATGATAACATTTTTGGAATTCCAAAATGCAAAATGGGAGATAAAAATGACAAGAATTAAAAGAAGAAAATCCATGAATGTAAAAATATATCATATCATTATAAAAGCGTATCAGAGAGAGTGGCAGACACTTTAAAATTCAACAAAAAATATGATACTCGAAATAAAAAATTTTTTAGAGAATACTTTTTATATAATACAGGGTGTCTCATCTAAAGTTAACCAATAGCCAACTTCTAAAATATAAATCTGACAGAATACTTTCAATGGAAGAATTATTGTACTTTTATGTGAGGGTTTTTTTTTATGTGTATACCATTTACAAAAAAAACCGACGCTACTTTCGTATATGGAAATCAACTTTGAAATGTACAATAGAAATCCCTGTTTTAATGGTATTTTCAGATTGTACACAGCATTTGAGAAATGTTTTATTCTTGGTGTTTTTTCAAATGATACAACCGTTTAGGAGATAGAGGCAGTGAAAGTGTGGTGTCTTTGGATTATAATCCATTGCATTTAGGAACAATTTCTGTTTTTTGCCTTTTCTTTAAATCCAAACACACCACACCGTCATTGCCTCTATCTCCTAAATGGTTGGATCAATTGAAAAAACACAAAGAATAAAAACACTTCTCAAATGTTGTGTACAATCTGATAATAACCATTAAAATTAGGGGTTTCCATTGCAGATTTCAAAATTGGTTTCCATATTCGAAAATGGCGTCTTTTTTTCTTTTGGAAATGGAATACACCTAAAATACAAATCTGACAGAATACTTTCAATGGAAGAATTATTGTACCTTTATGTGAGGGGTTTTTATAAGTTGGCTATCGGTTCACCCTGAGACACCCTGTGTCTAAATAAATTTCATCTGAACGTTCTCAATCATTTTAATATTTATTTTAGTAAGACTTTTGCAGACTAGAATAGGATAATTAAAAGGAGAAAGCACAAAAGCATCATAAAGACGACAATGGGAATGATAGTCACTAAAATTAGAAGCAAGTCTGGTGATCATACCAAGACAACGATTTGCTGAATTAGAAATATAAATAAAATGAGCATCAAGAGCCAGCAGAGAATCAAAAATTACTTCAAAATCCTCTGCTTAACCTTGGTACGCCAAGTGCTAACATATAAATGCTTAATAGGTTTACAAATTCTAGAAAAAGTTATAGAACAACATCTATTATAATTAACAGTAAGGTTATTAGTAGTATGCCAATCTACAGCATCATTAAGCATAGCATGTAAGGTTAATGCATCATACCGAAGTTATAACTGAAACCAACTTAATGTCGTCTGCATAGGCAAGATTAAGGTCATTAATAAAAATTAAGAAACGAAATGAATTCAACATTGACCTTTGTGGTACACCCGAAAAGGCATAGAAAATATCTTATTCAAGTGAGATTCCAGAAAATCTGAAATTCACTGGCTCCCTCTATATATTTTTTCTTTCTGAAATACCAGTGAAAAACGAACCAAGTTACGTTTTGTTAATTCCAATTACGCCTTTATAATAATTTCTTACATCTTAAATTTTATTAATTTTATTAATTAATTTTTAATAAATTCTTGAAAACAATTTATATAATACATTTTTCTTATTTTTATTTTTTTTTTTTTTAGTAAGATAAATCTTTTTTCTTATATTTTAAAAGCTAGGACTGTTTGTTACATTATTTTTATTCTTTGTTTTTCTTATTCTTTAATTTTTTTTTGAACGAAATACAATTTTAAATTATAAACTGAAGGCAATTAAGGGAATTGCCGAGATCTCTTTCTTTTTTATTTTCAACCTTTTAAATTCCTTTTGTCGCGCCATTTCAATGATTAAAGTGTATCGCTTGAGTGCGGTTGAGAAATGAAATCGTAAACAAATCAAATTAATTGAAATAAAGCCCGGATCTAAACTTCCAAGAAAAGCAATAATAAGAATAAATTTTATCGTAATAAATGAGAAAAAGAGAGATAATTTTGAAATAATAACAGCGTATGCGAATTTCCACGAAAACGTTTAGACGTTGAGTCTAATGCGTAACGATTGGGCTCACAATTCCTGCCACGTATTCGACGTAAAAAAAAGGTTGAGATCGTGAAGAGATTTTTTTGAAATAGCTATGCATATAAATCAAAAACTGCTAAAAATTCGACGAATCAATTTTTCAAATTGTATCATAACTGTCTTTAGTTTGTATGGCATGTTATCGACAGGAAAGTGATATGTACGCTAAATGGGGGACGGGGGGGCGGGGGAGTGCGGCATTCAAGGGATAATTAAATTTGAAATTTTAACTTAGCAAAGTGGTTTAGATTTAGGAAGCTCTCGCAGTTGAAGTGTTTTTGAAAAAATAATTTATGGATCATTCAATGCGAGATAAGTTGCGAACATTGCTGAAATGCAGCGCCATTCACCAAATTTCATACGATTCCGGTTCGTTGAATTTGTGTAAGATAAGAAAACGAGAGGAAAACATTGATATCATTCCATTAGCGATAAACGGAGATAGGCCGTTATTTTATTGATAATCGACCTCAACCACACCCTGAGGTCTCGTGACTCTCCCTTGGTTTGTCGAATCTCGGTTTCAAACTCGGCCGACGAGAAGACGGTAAATTTGTCCTCTTCGTCTTCTTTCAACAGACAATTTCATTTTTCCTCTGAGCTTATTTGTTGAAACCTTAGAGAAGGAAAGCTAATTTTTATTTCTTTTATTTTTTAATAACATCAGAAGAGGGGAGATTTTAGTTTAATGGTAGCATCCATATGTTTTATTTTTTGTCATATATTTGATTTCTAAGAATGACGATTTACTGACGGAGGCATAATGTTTAATAACGATTTAACCATTTCAATTTCATCGGTTTTTTATTTTCGTTTCGTAATATTTGTATTCTTTTTTTTTTGGAATACAAACCAGTTGATATTTCTATTGAATTTAAATTTGAGGTAATTTGCTATTTTAGTTATTCACCTTGGCGTAATTTTCTAATTATTTCGCAGAAGCAAAAAAATCATAAACAGAAAAAAAGATCATTCCGTATTTTTATGAGTAAATATTAATTTTAAATTAATTGATTATTATGGATTTAAATAGAAATCAAAAGAACTATGTTGTGCATCGAAAATTTTTCTTGTGAGATATTCTTGAATGTTGATAGGTCATAATAATATTTATTCATACGCGTTATCATTTTTTTTATTTTCGAAAAAAAAATTGAAAATCTCATTAAGAAACACCATCCTAGTCTTCATATAAACAATCTACATGAATACGGTTTGCTCTTCTTATTAGCCAAAAATTGTCACTTGATTTGTCACATGAGATAGATTCTACTGTGTTTGACGGTGTAAGTTTATTAATAAAAAATAAAACAAGCAACGTGGAAATGTTTTGGGTGACTACTGACTCAAGAAAAAAATATTTTCTTGAAGAAACCTTGTTTTTGAAAGTGCATGCATAATGACATTATAAACCCTAATGTAACATGAAAGTTCAAAAGTGTTTCTGCGGTAATGCTAAAGGGCAAGCTGTCGTCGTTTGATTTCATAAGGGAAGAGGATAGCTGCTCTTTGAGCGGCCACTCAAGAGTTTTAAAGCTTTTCCGTCACTTTAAGAAACACAGTAAATTTGAATCTAGCCTGTTAAAAGAAAATGTTTATTTATAAATTTTGATAACAGGGCTAAAATTTTTCAATAATTTTATCATCTTATTCCATCAGTGCATTCGTATTCTAGTCTGCTCCCATAACTGTAATATCGTTATTTGCTTGGAGATTACAACTTCCTTTTTTTTTTTAAACATTTTTGAAAATAATATTTTTTTAAAATTTATTAATATAATTCAAATGTGTACATTTTAATATAAGAAAAAAAACGTCAATTTTTATGATGTATAAAATAAGAAAATGTAAAGATAATGTCTCCGTTTTGCTATCTGACCAGACTCTTAATCGAATAAGAACATCAAGGCCCTAATGATATTTGCATTATTTAGCCGCAAATGGCGAATTCATAAGCTGTCATAATCTTTCGTAACTTTTTCTCTTGTTGCCGACGATGGTTCTTCGACATCTCACTTGCTTTGAATCATTAATAGTACCTGAGCCTTCACGACAATTACATTTAAAACCTGAAGTATTTATTTGGAGGGTCCGATTTTATCTTCTGCTTTTTGTGAATGAGTTGCGGGGATTTATTTTTTTTGTTTTTCCTTCAAGAAAAAGCGACCACTATTTTAGAGCAACATTAAATTTGTTATTATTTCTTAATTTTATAGTTCTGGAAATTGAATTATTGGATTGCGTATTAAAATCACTTCTCTGTTTGTTTATTATCGTTTTTAGATTTTTTTTTTTGTAAAGAATCAACTGATATATATCATTCTGGATGCATTTAATAATGTGAATTTTTTTCTCAATTTTTAACTTCCCAGAACGTTTAAATTAATGATAGTTTCTTGAAAATGTTATTAAATTTAAAACAAGAAAAATTCCAGCTAGCAAGAAATAGGAATATTAATTATTGGAAAAAATATGCTAAATATTAAAAATTCTGTTTTGCTGAATTTGGCGGTTCCGGCCGTTGCGAGCGTAGTTCATATTACTTGATGTTAATAATTTAGAGTTCAGCTGTTATTGTTTTCTTGGGAAGACCAAACTCCGAACAAGATCGGAAGCCAAGTTCCAAAATCGAGACAAATCCAAGGGAAGTGAAAAAGTGGCAATGGAAGTATTAAAATTATTAAAACAAACTGTCAACTTTTATCTAATATCAGCAGATTTTAAGTTGATGCGATAAAACTTAAGTCACATCATAAAATCAGAGCGATTGTCGTTATTAGCGTTAATAAAGTAAATTTATTATTCAGTATATTATATAGAAATGGAGTTTAAGAAGCCAAATCAGAAAGTGAAACTGAGAAAGGCGCAGAATTGTCAATAGGTAGATGAAGAACATTAATTTTATTCATAGTTTTCTCTCTAATCTAATAGCAGGTGAGTAATTCATAAAATAAACCAGAACTCGATTCCATATCTTAAGTTTTATAAAAGTCTAAAAAAGAAGAAATAAACTACATGTAATAAATTTCGAGAACCAAATAATGAGAACTTTCACATTTTCTTATTAAAAGAGCACTTGTAATTATTATAAATGGTGAGACCTTTAAATTAATTGATCCTTAGTAAATTCTAAGAATTAATAAAAAATTCAAAGTTAACTTCTCTTACGATTACAGCGAGGCTAACGAGAAATACAGGCTCCGGCACTGAAAAGTCACCTGATCAAGATAGGTCTATTAACAATCCAATCTTCATTGTTTCCAACAAAGGATAAAACACTAAATGTTAAAATACAAGATGGAAACAATGAAAGTTACATTGTTAATAGACCTTTTCAGGTGATTTTTCAGTGCCGGAGCCTGTGTTTCTCGTTAGCCTCGGATTACAGCGGGGCCAACGAAATAACGGGCCCTAGCGCGGGAAAGTCACCTGACCATCTTAGTCCGACTAACAATGCAATCTTCTTTGTTTCCATCTTGGATTTTAACAATCAGTATTTTTTCATTTGTTGGAACTAATGAAGGTTGGATTGTTGGCCGGACTAAGATGGTCAGGTGACTTTTCCGCGCTGGGGCCCGTTATATCGTTGGCCTCGGGATTACAGTGAATGACGCAAGATTTATTACAATTCAAAATCAGCTCATTGTCGTGAAACCAACGGGTGATATTGTTAATTTTTCTCTGAAGAAAATGATTATTAGCTACTACAGTGATCACCGCTTTATATGGCCACTCCGGGACCATGCTTAAGTGGCCACATTAACCGGTGGCTGTTTTAAACGAGGTTACCAAAAGTACTTATTTTTTATCCAACAAGTCGAGTATATCGGAAATAATGCGAGAGATTTTAATGTCATCGGAGCAAGCAAAAAAAGTTACGTCGCTAGTACTAACATAAAAATTCAAGTCAAATCCGTATAAATTAAGCAAAACGGGACCAAGAAGAGACTCTATGTTACCCCGCTTAAAATAGCCTATAGAAACAATTCAGTTATTAATCTCTGTGTTCCTGTTTTGGTTAGGCTTTTATACAAGGTGTATCAAAAAGTCCTCATCTGATTTCAAAATTCCATTAAAATCAGCATACAGAAAAGGGTGAAGTTACAAAATGCTCAGAATATACTTAAGTTTTGACTTGTAGCAAGCAAGTGTTCAGTGTGACCCCCGCCGGCTGGATGGCACACGTCCATCGATACTCATATTCTTCTCATATTTGATGAAGCATGTCTGAGGTCACTTTATTTATGCCGGCTGTTATTCAAGTTTTGCGCTCTCCCAGATTTTCTGGTAGGGGTGGGGGGGGGGCACATAAACAAAGCCCCCACAAAAAATCACAGTGAAATCAGGCGAACGAAGTGGCCACGATGGGAATGCTAAATCTTGAGCCCAGTGATTAAGGAGCTTCATGAAGAAGTCTTCTGACTTCTAAGTGCCTGTGTGAAGGTGCTCCATCTTGTTCGAACACAAAATCATCACTGTTAGCCTGTAATTGCAGGAGTAGCCTGCTTCCTAACATTTCGCCATCTCGGCATAAACAGAGGGGAGCTCAATTTGCTTTTCAGACGCGCCCGGGAAATCTCTAGCGCAGTGAAACAAAACTTGACGATCCCCTCTTTCCAGTGAAATGCAGATCGTTTACCTTCGATCAATGGTTGTGGAGCTATAACATTTTGAAATCAGATGAAGACTTCTGATACACCCTGTATTATTCTCTATAAGAAGCTATAATAAATTTAAACACAGAAAAAAAATTCATATTAAAGTCATGCAAAATTCGAATTTTTTTAAACGTTAAACGTTAGCTTTTCAAACAATTATTCGTTGCCCCCTTTAGTTTGCACGAGATCACATCTCAGAGGAAAAGTGCACATTCACCAAACAATGTAGTTCCTTACTAATATTATGTTTATAGGTAAAATACAACCCTTGGCAATAAGTAATGGTTCAGGTAAAGCTGAGATGATTCCTTCTGACTTACGAGTCTGTTGAATAAAATGTAATAAAGATGAACATTTTCAGCCATAAATAATGCAAAGAGGGCTTTAATTAACACACTTCCACACAAAAATCATGGTTGTAGAAAGTACAAATTTTTATTCTATGGAAAAAAGTAATGGTTCAGTCCATTATTGGGAAATAAGTAACAGTTCACTATCTACAATAAATTAAAAAGTATGATAGCTAATATTAATATTAGGATGAAAATAATTATTAATTTTTATGTAAATTAGTTATCACATCAGAGTTATAAATTGTTTGTAGTATTCAACGAATAATCATCATCACGATGCAAAGTTCACGATACTGAGATGATGTTAATGGATGAGAATACTTTTTGTGTGGAGAACAAAAAAAGAGAACTTTCATAAGACTGCATAAAGAAGACAAGCATTTTCCACGTTGGTTAATGATTTCGGGTTGCATTAGTGCACAAGGACCCGGTGAAATAAAACAATTTTTTGGCCTTCAAACAGTCCGGATCGAAATCCAATTGAAAATTTTTAGAGGAAATTAAAGAAGCAAATCAGGCAGCTAAGCCCAACAAACAAGGAAGGCTACAGCTATTAAGGAAGCTGGAAAATACTTAACCCATCAATTTGTCAAGACTAGTTAACTCGATGCCAAAGAGGATTTCTGCGGTGTTGAAAGGTAGAGGTGGAACAACCAAGTATTGACGCTTGTGAAGTGTTACTTATTTCCTAGCAATGAACGGAACCATTACTTTTTTCCATAGAATTAAAATTTGTATTATCGATATTACAATATGATTTTTGTATGGAAGTGTGATAAATAAACCCCCCCTCTTTGCATTATTTGTAGCTGAAAATGTTTAGCTTTATTACATTTTATTCAAAAAGCTCATAAGTCAGAAATAATCATCTCAGCTTCACCTGAACCATTATTGCCAGGGGTTGTATATATAGTTTTATTTCTCAAAACGAGTGAATGCAAAACTTATAAACTTTTGTCAACCTTAAAAGAATATTTCATCAACAGAAAATTGAATCTGTTTTGACCAATCACAGGTTTTAACTATTATCTTTCAACTTTAGGGAGGTTCAACTTTCACGGTTACTGGGCTGCAAACTAAATGTGGAATAGAATATAGACTAATAGTTAAAAACCAATTGCAAGTTCGGAGAACTTTAAAGCTCCAATTTTTGAAAAAAAAAATCTGTAATGGAGAATGCTATCGAAGGCTTTTGAAAATATCAATTTACACAGTACCCAATTGGAATTAAACACTAGTCCAGGAAAACTTATTTTCTTTAGAGGGCATAATTATAAATGGAAGTTACTGATAGAAAATAAAATTTTATGGTATTAATTTGCATTTATATTATCCAAGCATGCGAAATAAATACGAAATTCATATTCCGTATGGTTCCGACTTGAAGTTGGATAAGATATGCCACAGTGTTACATATTACTGAAAATTACATCAAATAAAATTAATAATAAGTAATACAGAGATATTAAGGAAAATAATGCAAAGAAAAATTCCGCAACCTGGATTACAAGTATCACGCTCGTTGCCTCCACTAACTGGGCTATCACGAATTCTTGGTCCCTGGTTCGAATACCGGTCGCGGAATTTTTCCTTTGATTTTTCCTTAATATCTTTACCTGTGCATGGAACATTAACTCCAGTTTTCATTTATTAATTTTACTTTTGTAATTCAGTGTTTATTATATTAAACATCATGGTAAAGTCTAAGGATTAATTTTTATGGAGATGCCAAGAGAAAATTGTGGATCTGACACTTTGACAAGGGACAGATGTACGAGAGGAAGTCAGTAAGTAAGTTACATATGGATATAGAAATGGAACAAATACGAGTACTGATTTGAAAACTACTTTTATTTCTCCGCACAATCTCCCTGTACATTGAAGCACTTGTCCCATCGTTTCACAAGCCCCTCAAAACCAATAAAATAAAATAAAATTCTTTGGGGTGCTGTCTGAACCAGGCGGTGACTTCCCTTTGTACAGCTTCATCGTCGGCCGAAAGATGATTTTAGGAGGACTGAATAAGTGGAAGTCGTGAGGAGCAAAGCCAGGGCTATAAGATAAGCAGTATGCCCTCGTAATCCAAGAAGACTGAACATCCTCTTACTGCCAACAAGACAACTGAGATGCTGAGAAAGTTCAAGTGGAAAGTCCTCGAGCATCCTCCGTATAGCCCTGACCTTGCTCCAAGCGACTTCCATTTGTTCGGCAATTTGTTCGGCCCTAACCTAACCTGACATCATCTTTCGGGTAAAAACTGTCCCTACGATGAAGCTGTTCAAAGGGAAGTCCCGCCTGTTTCAAGCAGCAGCCCAAGAATTTTATCTTATTGGTTTTGAGGGGCTTGTGAAATGATGTGACAAGTGCCTCAATATACACTATATGATCACAAATATCCGGACACATGCACGTTTGCGCTCTAGCCACGATTTCATGGAAATCAATAGGGCATTGCACATCCCTTTGCCCGAATCACAGCTTCCACCCTTCGGGGAAGACTTTCCACCAAATGTTACTTTCCGGAATGTTCCTCCATTTCTCCCGAAGAGCGAGAATCAGTTCAGGTACAGAAGTTGGCCGATGTGATCTGGCCCGCAAGCGTCTTTCCAATTCATCCCACAGACTCTCTGTAGGATTGAGGTCGGGACTTTGTGCCGGCCAACCCATTTCTTCGACCCCTGAGTCCGCAAACCACTGCTATACACGCCTCGCTTTGTGGCACGGAGCATTGTCGTATTGGTAGAGAAATGGCCCGTTTCCGAAAAATTGCCACAACGTTGGAAGTGCACAGTTGTCCAAAACATTCAGATAACGGTCGGAGTTCATGATTCCTTGCACAGGAACGAGCTGGCCCAGTCCGTACCATGAAAATGAGCCCCACACCATGACTCCTCCTCCTCCGAACTTGACTGTGGGCTCTGTGCACTCAGGTAAGAAGCGTTTTCCAGGTATGCGCCAAACCCAAACTCGTCCATCGGATTGCCAGAGTGTGTCGCGAGATTCGTCTGTCCACATTACACGTTTCCATTGGTCCATTGTCCAGTTTCTGTGGGCTTTGCACCACTCCAGACGTCGCTTGGCGTTGACCCTGCTGATGTGGGGCTTGTGGGCAGCAGCACGGCCATGGAATCCCATCGTGTGCAGTTCCCGACGAATTGTCATGGTACTGGCATCATTTGCAGAGGCGTTTCGAAACTGTGGCAATTTTTTCCGCCGAGGACTTCCGGTTGCTGCGGGTGACACGACGAAGCACTCGACGGTCTATGTCCGTTAGTTTCTTGGGTCTACCGGTTCGTTGTTGAACTGTTGTTGATCCCCGGGTCTTCCATTTCATAATGACATCGCCTACTGTTGACTTGGGTATCTGAAGAAGGCTGGAAATGTCACGCACGGACTTGCCGTATAGGTGACATCCAACGATGGTTCCACGTTGGAACTCACTGAGCTCTGCCGAACGACCCATTCTTGCTACTGTCCAAGCAGAGTTGTGTGTGAAGGTGTGGGAAGCTATTTAAATGATGTGCAAGTCATTATCATGTGACATTGGGCCAATCGATGATCTGTGAGGGGTGTCCGGATATTTTTGATCATATAGTGTACGTACAGGGAGATTATGCGGAGAAATAAAAGTAATTTTCAAATCAGTACTCGTTCATTTCTATATCCATTTGTAACTTACTGACTTCCCCTCGTAATTGCAAATAAGATTAAAAAGTATTTTATGAACATAAATGTATTGCCATAAGCTGTTTTGTAATTCTGGAATTTCCATTCGTTATATCCATTTGTAGTGCAACACTTTACAAATTTGTTTCAAACATTTCCAAATTGGTTTCATCGCTGTTTTCTTAAAAAAGTTTGGGTTTTAATATAAAATTCAGCATTATTTAATTTCAGTATATTTCGTCTTTGCTAACTTTATTGTAATGAATTATTCATTAGCTTAGATGAGATTTCATAAATTGGCTTTAAAATCACTGGTTTAGATCTCTACGAAGCATTATTTAAAAAATAGGATCTTTTTGAAGTGATAAACGGTTGATGGGGTTTTAGTGACCCAAATCTCGTCACGTGGTTTGTTTCGTTCGTCCCGGTGGTGCCATGTAGATATTAATGGACCCCGATCGGGCGTCTTCCCCTTAACAACTTATCTCCCATTGTTTGGTCGGAAGTAACATCTTTTTTTGCGTTCATTCAGGTTTCCAGCGCCGCGCCTTCCGATGTTTATCATGGAATTAAACCGACAGTACCGGTGCCGTGTGTTTTATAGATGTAATAGCCCTGAGCTCCATATTTGCCGTGGCCGGTGTTGGTATTGATAATAATAGTAGCGCTCGGATCGCACTTCAGCAGTGACCCACAAGGAAGTCGTTATTCCATGAACTCTTGTATTATAGGAACAGAGGATAAAAATTACACCATTCCATTTCTTTTTTTTCCTATTCTGGCATAATGAATGCATAATATACTACATTTAATTTTCCCGAGGGGTTATTAAGGTAAATTGTCGGCTTAATTAAGGGGTAGGGAGCAACTGTTGCTGGTGAGATTTTCTTATTGTAGAGCAATACGAGAAACAGTGTAGCTTTGCCTTTATACAGTACGCAGGGAAAAGCTCCCTGTAACGAAGGAAGGTAATATTCTCGCTTTTTTTTGGTGGGGAATTTTTAAAAATAATATTAAGTGTGTTCTAAAATGTTTATTAAATTTTAAAATTTTAATTAGCCCTTTTGAAAGATTAACTAGCTTTCTAAGAATCTCAGTTTGGTTGTGGGTGAACGGATTTGACTTATCTTGTTGGCAGAAGATAAATTTAGTATATTCATGTATTAAATTCAAAACAAAAGAACTTATAAAAAAAGAAAATTGATTGCAATATTTATTTTTTTTTCAAATTGAATTGTTTTATTAAATATCAGTTTTTTTTATTAAGACTTTCATAAATATAGAGAGCTGCGTAACATAAATTGCGTCATTTGATAAAAGGAAATTGATTTTGGTATTTAATTTTAGCGATTTTAAAGGATTTATTTTTATTTATTTTCATAGTTCTGACATTTGGTGAGCATGAGGAGGAAATTGCAGCTGTCAAAAATGTCTCGTATTAGGTTGCTTTAGCAAATTACAGAGTCAAAGGTCGTTTTGAGTGGCGTTTTCGAGAGGCTTTTTTTTTTCCTTTCTCTCTTCTCTTTTCAACAGTGTGTAGTTCTTGAAGATGAACACCGAATGGCGAAGCGTTTCACCTTTAAAAAGCGAGCTACTCTCCGTTCGAGCGTCCTTCCTTCCTCCCCCTCTCCCGGTCGGTGGAGGTGAACCCGTCCGTCCTAGGTTTCTCCACTCTCTGTTCCTTTGCTTCTGTTCGGCAGCTCGGTTCTAATGGCTACGGAGACAATGTAGGATTGGCAATCGGAGGGCCGGCGGCCAGATTTTCTTCTCACCCTTCGTACTCGCTCGCGAGGATCTCTCCTCAACGATGCTGACATCTTTATTTGCAAGGTAAAACACCACCACTCGATTGCTTACTTGTTTCTTTACCTGATTTTTCGTTGAGCTGTTGTGGTGATTTTCTCTCTCTCCCTCTCTTTCTCTCTCCCTCTATCTCTCTCTCTTTCTCTCTCGCTCGATCATTTCACGTCTGATTTAATTCTCTAGCATTTTTTTTCTTTTTTAATTTTTATTTTTTTAGAATTTCGTTTCGCCAATGTTTCAATGTTGCAAAATTCGCTGCTGCGCCAGGGTTAGCTTCATTGCAGCACAAGGAGGGAAACGATGGAGAAATTTTCTCTCTCTCTCTCTCCTCACTGTTCACAGCATCTCTCCGATGCTGTGCGGAGAGATGCTGAGTGGAGATTTCTCTCTCTCTCTCCCTCCTTCAATCTTCACGGTTACTCCTATCTACCTCTCTCTCCCTCTCTCCCTGTCGCTCGTTCGCATTTCCATTCTTTGAAACCTTACGTTTCCCCATTCTCTCCCCCGTTGCACAATCTGCATTGATGTCTTTTTCGATAGCGTCTCATGGAGAAAGCGCCAATCGTCGCTGCCGTTGCCGCCGTCGCCGCCGCTGCTTCCCTCGTTGTGTGATCTTTGGTCATTAAGACAAAAGGATCGGTTCAGGTTTGGTAAAAGCATAGAATTCGACGCCTTTCCTGCTAACTGACCTCAGAGTCGTTTGCGACTTCGATAAAATAGTTGATCAATCCAGGTTGAGTGTTCGTGTGGTAGCGCAATCTCTCTCTCCCTGTTTCAATCATACAAACGCACACACGTACACACTATCCTCCTTATTCAGGTCATCGCAACGAGTTGCGGTTTGTCACATGAAACATTCGCATTTTATCGGGAGTTGATTTCTGCTAGCGTTGAAGACCGAATTAATTAGATAGTTTCCGATAGATGAGCTTTTTAGTCCACCTTAAATGCGCTGGTTTGCCTACGCTATGCTTCCCATATTTATTTGACCAGACGCGAATTTCATCCTATGCAATCGAAGGTTACTGCCATTTATTTATTTAAGCATCATTTATTTTTTAATGCAGTGTTTTATAGCCAACAAGTGAAACTAGACAATTGTGTTTCGAAGGTTCCCTCGAAAGAGTTTTCCGCGTAAAGGGGAGCGTGAAAAGACGCCCATTGTCGTTAAAAAAATCATTGCCCTTCACTAATAAATGTTAAGTGTCCATTAATGTTGAAATCGATTCTGGCTTCATTAATGGAAGTAGCGAGAGTATATGAGTTGATTAGAAATTTTAATTTTTCCCCCTCCTTGAATGTTAATTGCACAATGATATAGATAGATGAATAAATAATATTTTTAAAAGAGAAATAGGGGAGTAAACGTTCATTTTTGTGCATGATCTTTGCTGAATATTTTCCTCGTTGCCTTGGAAAGGTCGTTCAACTCGAAATGATTATTTGTTACATAACAAGGAAACCGTGTTGCATAATGGAAATAAACGACCTCAAGTGCGATCATTGAATCAAACAACCTTTCAGTTTAGGTTGATAACATTAGATACGATATGATTGTTTAAGTCCGTTTTTCAAATACTTTTTTTTTGTGTAAATGTACAATAACGTTTGGGGATCGAACTGGTCCTTTCAAAGTAAATTAAACATGAAAAATATAATAAATTTAATGATTTTTAATAAGAATTAAATATTCAATCTGAGCAAGTGCTGTTCTTTATTTTAAATTAGATTTGCATTTCGTTTAATTCAAAATATTCAGCGAATGTTAAAAATGAGTACTTGTCTCTGGAAAAAGGGAAAAAATGTCGAAATGGAATGTGTCCACAGTATTTTAGTCAATCTTTTCTTACCATTTAGTACTGAAGAAAAGAATCTCATCTATCCATAAAAGAATTTTCTATGAAAATAACAATATTGCTCTCATCGTCTTTATTATGGTAATTTCGATTAGAAACATCTATTTGAAGAAGAGCTCTTGATATCAAAAGGAAATATGTTTTGAAATTACGGAGAAGCAATATAAAGATAATATCCTTTTATTTTTTTTCCAAATTTAAACTTAAAAGATTAGGTTTATTTTCCGGTGCTTGAAAAGCAATTTAATAAGATTAGTTTGCCCAGATAGGAAATAGTACTTTATTTATTCATTCCTATCCCTATGCATTAAGCGAATGAGTTTCGTGCTTTCTTCTTCACTTTAATTTAAATTCGATTCTTTTCTTCCTCACTGATTGCATGTAATTACAGGTTCATCCCGTTCGATTATCCTTTAGAGCTGTCTTTTTCTGAAGAGCGAAGTGGTTTTGACATGGGCATTTCATAATTAAGTCTTCTTCTGTTGCTGATGTATTTTAGAAATTCGAAATTGTACTTTTTCAGTCGTGTTTGCAATCTCAGGCTTTATTTCTTAACCTGCTTTCATTTTACTTAATTTGAAAACTATTTGAACAAAGACGTTTCTCATTCCGCTCGTTTGTAATTTTAATTTTTCTGAACAAACAATTGCGTTGGAGTTTCTGCGAATCCTTTTAATTAAAAGGACTAATTATCTCTTTAGATTTGTGGGAATTAAAATAAAAATTGATTTTCCCTATCTGCATGCCTCGCATATTTTTTGTATTAATACTAAAAGGGGGTATTTATGTATACTTTTAATAGCTTTGCTAGTATTTTTTTGTTTTGTTTTTTTAATTTCATTACTGGCTGCGGTAATGATTTAGCAAATCCTTCGTGTTTTCGTTTCTCTGTTTTGGCTATTACATTTTGGTCATGGTTATCTATTTTAATCCTGAGGCGGATTAATTGCGACAATTTTATAGTCTACGGCGACTAAAGCTTCTTTTACTTTGTCATGGTCGAGCTAAATAACTCACTCTGATTGATTAGTCGAAGGTTCCTTCAAGCACAATGTGCTATTGACAATGCATTGAAATTTTTTCTCCTGTAAGTAGATTAAATTTCCCAGCTTTTTTAATTAATATGCTACTGAAAGAAAGAAAAAAAAATTGAAACCTCATTAAGGATTTTTAAGCTTATTCTTTACTTTAACATGAAAAGCTTTAATTGCAATAAATGCGATACATCCATATTTTATATTTCTATTATGTGATTGCCAAAAAAGTCTTAATGAACTGACCTAAAAAAAATCCTGAGCTGGCTACCCTATATTCGGTAGTTCATGAGTGAATCACTTGGAGGGAACGCGGACTTGATTACAGGCACGACTTCTTTGTCTTGGGAGATTTTTATTATAATTTTCGCCAATTTTATTGATGATAAAATATTCCAACTCCATAACCTTTAAGATTCCGTCGTATGTCAAAGAACAGGAAGGGAGGAGGGAAAAATGATTAAGGCTCTGCTATCTCCCTCCAAATCCCACCGAACTTTTAAATTATTCAAGTAGAAAATGTGAATGGGCCAACAGGAAGGATGTAGCAGTTTCTTGTCTGTTAACGAAGTGTGACAAAATTTTATCGATTTTTCTTCTCCGAAAAAAGGGAGGAGATAAAATTTGGAAAAAGGGAATGTTTTTAAATTAGAGTCGAATTCTTGAAAACATGTGCGTGTTATAAGTTTTTATAATCGTTCTTCTTCTTTAGAAGCGGCGGTTCGTTCTAGCGAGGTTGCAACAGTCACTTCATAATTTAGTAGCCTTAAAAGCAGCTTTAAAATGGAGGAAAGGGGGTGGGAAAATGAAAAAAAAAAACCTCTTGTAATTGGGATGTTAAGGATATGTACATTTGCTGGCGATGACGTCAGACTTAATGACGCCTTTCCTGTAGGAAGAAGCTCCCTTCAGCCAGTGCTTTTTTATTTTATCTTCCATCCCATCATGTTGGGGTCTTGGTCAGCATCCCCTCTTCCTGGCGTTCCCAAAAGGATTTTAAATAATACATAATAAAAAAAAGTTGCGTGAATCAATAAGAAATGATAAGTAGAGCCACGATTTATGACGATGAGTCCAAGTGCTCACTTTCATTAACTCTTAGCGCTAACAGGATCATATAGATTTTTTCCCGTAAAATATTATATCATTATAGATTTCATTATTTTGTAACGCTGTAGAATGCTTATGTATTTAACTCGAAAAACTCGCTACATTTTTTATAATAGTTCTTTTTAATGATGAATGATCTTAAAGAGTATTAAAGCTTGCAGAGAAGAATGCGTACAACATTCCAAAGCATGGAGTAGTTTAGTCATTTCACTTTTTTAACACGATTCTATAATGAATGTGAATGCGAAAGATAAAAAACGAGATAAATCTTATCAATTTCTCATTTTTCATATAACAATAAGATCGAACTGCTTCATTCGTAAATTATTAATCATACAAATACCGTATTGCGTGGCAAAATCAATATTTTAAAATATATTAGTATGAAACGTATTTGCTCTTGGCTATACTTGATTAGAAGAGCACTGAATCAGCATTAAAGCAAGGTTCATCGTAAAATTAATCAAATTTTCTAGATAACCTTTTCTGATAATGACAGCAGCTGAAGGTATCATTAACCCTTTCAGACCAGATGTGACGAATGCGTCACAAACCATTTTAATTAAATTTTAAACCAATTTAAAAGATGATGTGTTTTTAAAAAAAGACACTAATTATCACAAATTAACTTTTATTATTTTCAATTATTGCAATTTAATCGTAATAAAAATACAATTATTTCATCAATGTTCACTTTCATTTGATTATGTGAAAATTACAAAAGTAATTTTCCATGTAAACCTTTTAGGTTTATCTGATTTACATATACAAATTAATCATTTCATTTCTGACAAATTTCTTAAGAGATTTTTAATTTTTGCGTCCATTTTAAATTTTTTGATGACATTCAGTCACATGCAGAAAATTCCTCGCAAAAATTATTTTACAAAAAAAGAAGTTTAATTAATTAAATTATTAGTCTATGCTTCAAGATGTATTTTTTTTATCTTCGTTTTATTGCTTTTTTTAAAGAAAAAATATTGTTTTTCAAATTTTAGGTTCTGCTCTAAAAGCTTTTTTAGTTTTAATCCTGATTAACCTTTTTTGAAATTTCCATTAGAATTAAGCTTTATGTGTAGTCAAAACGCATCAAAAATTGCAAAATCGATAATTAACCAAAGGGGAAAAAATAAACTTTTATAGCATCAAATTCAATTACACACAGCAGAAATTCAATTATGGTATAGACAATTTTCATTAAAAAATTGAAATTTCAAAAGGAAGGAATTTTCATATTAAAGTAATTATAGTAATTTGGAAGTGCTCGCAGACAACGTCTTGCTATTAAACAATCATTTAGGAACCGTCTTGTTGTAAGAAATAATGACTAGTACAAAGCAATTTGAGTGATAGGGAGCCTCTTTTTTTTTAAAGCTTACCAGAATTATTTTTCATATATTTTTATGTTTGTATGTATTGCATAGCCATTCAGTTATAGACTAGATTTGAATGTGCTTAATATCTACTTCATTTTAATTCTAGTTTTATTTTTCTCTAATTGTTTGAAGGAAGATTAAAATATCTTTGGAATTGCAGCATTTTCTGCTTATTCCTTTGATCTATAAAATCGGTAATCTGCGATGATATAACTGACCTTTAAAAGTGATCCTTCAAGACCGAATACTCGCTTGGATTCTTTCATAAGCTTATTGGGCAGTTTCAGTTGTTTTATTATACAACAAGACATGTTTACATGGGGTTGAATGGTCGCCAGAATGTTATTTTCAGGATGAGAGCAACAGCTAATTGATTCATTCCCCCGTAATTACTAAAAATGGGGCTATTTGTCCAGCATCATCGATTGAAATGATCTGTATTAAAAATTTAAATCCAAATTGTCCGAATTGGGTGAGTCACCGGAGCAACAGCGCAAATCGATTTTTCGTAAACGAAAGTCACGAATTTCCAAAATAGAGTTTAAACAGGGGCTTAGGAGGAAAAGACGGGAATACCATTTAATAGTCCCTCTCTTCATTCGTTGCTTCGAGCAAACGGTTAAATTTCCTAGGCCATGAATACCAAACCAACCAGCGAAGGGTCTTTGTGGACAAGATGTTCGATTCATCTTCCGCTTACTTACAACGGGCCATAGAACGCCAACAACAACAACACGTTAACGGGCGCGATGAAAAATTGAAGCGAATTACCTCACAGGCCATGTACTCAATGTTTATAGAGCTCTACGAATGCTAATTTACAAGGGAGTAGAAAAATTGATTCACTTTTCTCGTGGAGTCTTACTCATTCAGAGTTCGTCGTTCGTTTGCTTGAATACGTACGTGAAATGGTATTGCCAAATGGATTCAGTTAAAGCCGATCAAAGGGTACAATACTTAAAGGACTCCAAGAACTAATTAATTATTAAAAAATTTCAGTTGACTAACTAGGATCATTATTTGTTTTTGTTTACTTTAGGTTATCTCTATAACAAAAACAGCAGTACTGTAAACTGCTTGCTGTCGTTCCTCATTTGATATAATTAGACTTTTTAACCAATAGAAATTTATAAATTATTATATTGTATTTTGTAATTTGAGCGGTGTTTGTCCTATTTTACATGTTTGATTCTTGCACCAAATTTGTAAATTCATTCACTTTCCACAATTTCGTTGAACCTTGTGGATAGTCTTCAACTGATTATCAAAAAAGACCTTTTGTCAAAAACTATTTTTTTATTTAATATATGTACAGTAATAAAAATAGTTGTGGACAAGATGCATTCATATTCATTCATTCAGAAAACAAACAATTCATGCAATCTGCCTTAGGTAGGGCCTAGAAATATAATTTGGTGGATAATGTTAGCTGTTCTTTTAAGGTTTAATTTTCTCTATATACTGTGTAAATTTTTTATAACTATTAAGTTTTTAGTAATTTATGTTGGTGATTTTGCAAATTATTGATTGATTTATTCTTCATGGTTGAAACAGCAAATTTCAAACGCATCGTGTAATATAAGAGAGAATTACAAACCAACCGTATTAAATTTTAATGAATAATTGGCTTTAGCCAATAACTCGTGATGATGTTTATTAAAATTCCTTGGGTTGGTTTTTCAATTAATCTTAAAGGGGGGGGGGGGGGTTAATATTTATTACTTGTCGAAAATGCTACAATAATATTATCATCATAATTAATTTTGAAAAATCAGTAATAAATATTGAGTAAATGGAATTATTTTCTATTTTCGATGATTACACTAGTTGTACGTAATGTTAGTTTAAACGTTAAATTAAATTTGTAGACTTTAGTTGTGGTTAATTATCAAATTATCTGTTTGCCTTATCGTTTACAAAAATTCATATTTCTGTTGACTTTAAAACTGATACCTGTGACAGTATCCATACTCTGCGGAGATTTCTGACATGGAGTCTTTTGGATAAACTATTGATGGCGCTCGAAACGTTCCGGGGACCTTAATCCAATACCGAAGCGCCCGAGGGTTCATCATTTCGTAGATGGAAACACGGCTGAAAAGCTTTGAAATTGAAGAGCATATGACAGGGAAACGTATCATTTTTCGGATTTGAATTACCAGGAGATCTTGGCCTTCTCCCGCTGATTCTCCATTTTCTCTTTTCCCTTCCTCATTTTCTGTTGCTTCATACACTCCGGAGAGATGGAAACGCTCCTCGAACTGGAAGAGAAATTGCACACTTACGTGAAAAGGGCTTCATTATGAAAGCTACTTTGCTTTCTGATGAATATGAAGAAACAAAATATCGTATGCTGTAGGAATATGCTTGCTTGCTCCTTTAGCGTAGCTTGTGGATCTAATTGCCTGTAGCTTTCCTTGTTCTTTTCTTGTGATCGATGTACAGACGTGATCGATATTTTCAAGAACGATCAGCTTCGATTTTCAATTGATCGAGGATGCATCGCAGCTCGCCATTCATCCTTTTAATCAATGAGAGAAGATTTTCCTGTTGTCAACAGGCTAGGATGGAAGAAAAACAACTTTAACGACGACGCTATCTGAATAAATGTAAATTTGATTTAGCGAGTGGAAAATAGAAAATATGAATTCATTGTCAGGTTCCTTCCACACCTCTGATATCTACGTTTTTGAATGATTGGTTTCACTTCAGTAAAGCGCCATTCTCGGTTATCGGACGAATGTGCCACGTTTTCCGAACGAGGAATTAATCATTAAATTTAAGGCTCTCTCTATCTTTACTTTCAGTTTACTGGATAAGTATTAACTTGTTCGATGCATTCAAATTGTGTGCGATGGCGAGCAATGGATTTTTACGTGGGGTTTTTTTCGTGTTGAATAAATTGTCTTTTTGTGTGTGATGTGTTTCAAATTTTTGCAACTGTACGTTTTATGCATAATTTCTTTCAAAGTTCATCAATTATTTGTACGAGAAGTATGTATTCTTTTAACTTGAACTTCCAAACTAAAAATGTTGTTATTCATATGGGGGGATCATTGACAGGGCAGCAGATAAATATTACTAGGTAATCACAAAAGTTCTTGCCGTTTTTAATTCCGGAAAACAAAATGATGTACACAAAAAATAGCGTATCGCTAGTCCCCAAAGTAATCCCCATTGGCATCTAGCACCTTCTGCCATCATGTCTCCAGTTGATCAATCCCCTGGCTGTAAAACTTGCCGGTCTTGGACTCAAAGAAGCCGTGAGTGCCTTTCGCAGGTCTGTATCATTTGTGTAGGATTTTCCACGAAGATGATCGTCCAGAGAATGGAAAAGGTGATAATCCGTTGGAGCAAGATCTGGTCAGTAAGGTGGATGACACAAAGTTTCCCAGCCAAGCCACTCTATGATTTCCCTGGCCATCCGCGCCACATGTGGCCAGGTATTGTCTTGAAGGAAGAGTACCCCTTTGCGATTCACCAATGCTGGCTCCTTCTGCTGCAGTACCTGTTGCACACATTCCAACAGACAGGTGGGAGTACAGGTCCCCAGTGATGGTTTGGTCAGTTGATAGCAGCTCGTAGTGAACCATTTGGCGTTTAGTCCACTAGACACATAAGACTACGGGGTTCATCACAAATGGCAAATTCTCCCGACCTGAATTTCTGGAACCAATGCCTTGCGGCGCGTTCATTCACAGCATCATCCCCAAACGCAAGACACATTCGGCGACTTGATACTGCTGCTGACAAGCCCACCTTGAAGTCATAAAGCAAACAACACCTAACCATCTCCTTCGATGCCTCCATTTGTCTTCACTTCTGCATGAGATTGATTGATGTGAATGCCAGCAGCCCTGTATTTATACAGGCTAACCTTCCTGCTCCTTCCCCCCCCCCCCCCACAGATTTTTACCCCCTGGGCCACACTGTACACTCATTTGCATATCTTCTATCACTTCCTTTTATGGCAACATAGAAACGGCAAGAACTTTTGTGGTTACCTAGTAGTAAATTAAGCGGTTTGGTTACCTAGTAGTAAATTAAACGGTTTGGTTACCTAGTAGTAAATCATAGACTCGTTTTTGCAGTCGAACTTCGGCCTTCTCATAAACAATTTTCAGTAAATATAACAGTTTTGTCCTGGATTTTATTTAAAAATTTTAAATTATCTAAAGCTTTATGGGATTTTACCATCGTGGAGAAAATTTTGACGTCATTGTTTGCCTTGCTGACAAGAACAGTTTTATTAGAATAGGTTTTTTTTTGCTGCGATTATTAGTGAGAAAGCAACCACTCCTACAAACAAAGAGTCTTAGCATAATGGCCAACATAATTTAAATATACAGTCAGCGACTGCAAAAACGAGTCTATAGTCTGTTGCAGCCCATATAATGATGTTGTGCAAATAAATTGCAGCTTATCTTTCGAATTCTGGCTTTCCATCAGACTTGCTTCGAGAAAGTTTTCAATCTAAACAGTAAGTCTAGAAAGCAAGACTTTGCATGTTTGTGCTGATCTATTAACAGTTTTGATGCTGATGGCAAACAGGCAATGACCGTATATAGTTCGTTCCATTCTTGTTTGAACGAATGTTTCCATGAGATTTAAGCTATGAGCCGTTTTGGTTTTGTTCTTTATCTTACAGAGCAAAACAGTTTTTTTTCCCTTAATCTGGCCAATCATAAATGTACATGTCATTGTAACGATGTACCATTGGCTCAAACTGAACATAATCGGTTGCTAAGTGAATGTTAAGTAGGACAAGAAGACGAGATATAAACTAATTTTAAAAAAAAAACGACTTCTCCAAAATTCGATGTACAAATTTACCAAGCGTAAGTTTAATATTTTCTGCAAATTGTCCTGATTTCGTTGAAAGTGAAGATCTATACAAATTAAATTAATATTTTCCGCTTTAATTGGTCTGATTTCGTGGAACTGAAAAATCCTTGATGCTTTCAAGAAGGTTTTTTTTCCCAATAATCTTTCTTAATGGATCCCCTCAAGCAGAATTGGTTCGTAAGATTTTTTTTTTAATACTCGATTTTTTTATACTTTATTTTTTACAAGAAAAAATCTAGTACAATTTGCTCACTGAATGCCAAATCTATTATCGTTCTTTTCAGTAATGTCACTTCTAATGCAGAATAGTTTCCTAAAAGGCTCTTTAATGAAGAAACAAAATCGAAATGCCCGTGTTGATGACAAACGTTTCTTGATGTTGTTTTTATGGTTTAGATTAAACGAGTTAATGTTGCAGGTGGGGGTGGTGCTGTTTAAAATGAACTCGGTTGAAACTAGGAGGAAGTAAATTTGTCATTTGAAATTTGTCTGACGTTAATAATTTAAAATTGTCAAAGTGCTTAACAATCACTTTTTATAGGGGTATCTCCTTAAAAATAACTTAACCGCTTGATGTCCGGAGAGGAAATTACGTTTGAATGCACATTATTAAGATGTTATTCACTTCTATTTAAATTGCCTTTTTTTTGTATTTTATTGTTTTTCATTTTAAGTTTCGCCCTTAATTAGTTTTCGTGCTCTTGATCAGTGAAGTGGAGCAAGTTGCGATACTTGCGTTCGTTTATTATTAAGCCATCACCGTCACCATTTTCTCTTTCTCTTCTTTATCAAATGAAAAACCTTCATTTTCAGCGAAAAGAGAGAAAGTCTCATCCTTTTCCTCTCCTCCTTTCCCCTCATTGCTGTCTTCTCCCTTCCCCACCTTCTTTTGAACCCCTTCGTTTTATGTCCCTTCGTCTGCAGCTGCCTCGCTCCTTTTCATGTTTCATAATTGTCCAATGTTCTTAAGCCTCAAATTGAAACCGACTTGACAACATTGCTCGCTAATAATTGCATTGGGTTCTCTGTATGTGTTGCAGAAGCTCTTTCTTCCTGTGGCTCCACTTCCCTAATGACATTGTCTCGAGCTCTTGTACCTTTTCTACACACGATAAACTTTACTGATAAACTATTTATCCCACTTTTTTCCCTCCATAACGTCGCTTTTAAGTTTCTCTTCAGTTCATTTCTGCTTAGAACGAGAAAATACCCCTGAAACGCAAAATTGTTTCATTACATAGTAATGAAAAGGATATTGATCGATTTGGAATTTCCTTAATGAAAATTACATAACGTCGTTTTTAGTGCGTTTTATTTTCAACCGTAACAGGGAGTTAATTTGAAACGTTGGTTAAATTAATTTTGCCCCAATTGTAAAATTACGTGAATTTTAGACGAATAAGAAACATTAATCTCATGGATAATAGAAACTTTCGGTATACTCATTTTTATCATTTGAGATGACATCATTTTATATGAGCTTATAAAATAAAAATTGTTATTGTAAAATTAAATCACTTAATTATCTTAATATTAAAAAGTAAATAATGCACATTGCTTTACTATCTATCTTGTTTATAATAAACTTTTATATGTCTGCTTTAATGTTTCAAAAGACGAAAGTAAACGAGCTTTGCATTCAGTTACGGTGAACTCCAAACAGCTGTAAAATTGAAATTCACCGCAAAGGTTCTTCCATTCACGACTAATGTCTGCTGGGAGTTTGGGTTCATTTTCATCGCCAGATGGGATATTAAATCCAGTTTTTTCCCCTTCCTATACTCCCCATTACCTCCACATCCAATTTGAATGAGCTGCGAGTATTTTAAAATGTATAGAAAACGACTTAAGTGTTTAGATATTCAGTAAAGCTATTGCGATCTTTTATTCTTAAATTTCCCGCTCTCTCCAACATGCTTATTCTTATTCAATTGGTTGATTAAGTTCAGGGACGTATTCTTCAGATGTGGTTAAGAAACAAAAGCTAGAACGCATGTTAAATGTATTTTATAGAAATAAAGGGATTCGCATAGATTATGAGGAGACTTTTGCTTTGTAGAATATTCTATGCACTCCCTTCTAAGGCTACCTTTTCCACATTAATGGCTTCTGTAGTTTGTCAAACATGGCATTAGGATGGTTCAACACCGCTGATTTTGCGGGAATGAAGTAGGACAGTGCACCCGAGGGACATCATTGTCTCGTTATTTTACGGCTGGTGTGGGCTTGGCATGATCTTGGAGAAACAGCGCTTGCCATTTCCCTATACCATTTGCTAAATTTTCCACCGAAGGCGAGTGTGTACGCCGAACTAAGCATTTACCGTTTATTATTGTTTCCTCTATTCCCAAAAGATTTTGGTCTCTGAGAGTGAGAATTTTTTTTTTTTTTTTTTGGTATTTTTTGGAAAACTTCTATCATATTTCCTTTGCTTGGATGACCTGTCCTTTTCATGAATGTCAGTAATGAAACCACACAGGAATCATTACATCCAACATTGCTCGTGACAATCGATTTCCAACGTTGCTCTACTAAACCCACCACTGGAATGAGAATTGAGCAGTGGATATCATTGCTGCAGTCTTATTGTTTTACTAGATTGCTCTAACTGCTAATTGTTTTATTAGATTGCTTTATTCATAATTGAAAATTGGTGGTGCTTTACTCAAAATATATAACTTATATTTTTGGGATTGATACCTTATATTTTAATCTATTTTTTTCCTTTATTACTTATTGGACGATTATTTCATGTGCTAATGAAAGACTTTTTTAGTCATCACTCATCTGTTCCGCAACTGTCGCCATTAGATTTATCTGTACTGAGGGGAAATAAAATTACAATGCCCTGAAGGACGATGCCGATTTTTATGCATGCTAGGAGGTAATAGATATTCTGATAAAATTTCAGAATCTTTGGCTATCATATGACTTAGTGAACTCAGACCCACTGCGCCTTCTTCTGCAATAAGATTCGTTTTGATGAAAGATTCCAGTGCAAGACGGGGTCATGTTCATGCGTGCTCCTCTTTGTTCAATTAGAACTGTTTGAGAAGCTGGATGACAAGTCGGAGAATTGTCGCGCATGACGAAAGTGACGTATCGGTGGTGTTTCTAATTTAGTAACAACGGTCAAATACAATACATATACAAGTAGATTGGGGCTCTATATGGCTACAAATACAAACGTCCGCCAATAAGGACGCATTGTAAGGTTAGCAGTGGCAGATAGCGCGCCGTCCACAGTACAAATCAGAGGAAACACGGCTCCAGGAATCGTTATTGGCACGCATATCCTTAGCGAAATTTCTACTACTGCGACGATATTATGCAAATCTGCAGTGATTGTGCCAAAGAATCACCTGCAGAATCCAATGGCACTCACTAAACAGCGTAGTGTTTAGCGATGAGAGCAAGTTCTGTTTTCATGCAAATGTTTGCATGTTCCTGGTAGACCTAGACGAGAATCTTCCAGAGTATTTTCGCATATGATATACAGGCTCAGTCTTGGCATTATGTGCCATATGTTACAACTCTTTGATGATTGTGGAGGAAACGTTGATCAGCGCCAGGTACATGTAGAAGAGTGTGCAATCAAATCACTGATGCTATACTTGCAGGAGGAAGATGATGTGCAGAATGTTCTACAACTTCCCTAGCCGGCAAAATTGTCAGAATTGCGTCTCCTTGAATATAGTTTTGGACATAATGGGATAACTCGTTCAGTTGCTTACCTACAACTGTTGCTAAATTGTATATAATATATTTCAGGATGATATTCATCTAAAAACATTGTTTTAATATAGGGTCTGATTATTTGACATACCCTTTTTTCCGAAAATGTGCGCGTATTGATCCGTATTTATGATCATTTATCGTAATCAATTTGAATAGAATCCATGACTAATTCCCGTTATACCGTCGGTAAAGTGCAACTGCTGAACATACGGTAAACATTGCTTCGATGTGACCTGTATTATACTCCTACACAAACTTAAAATACACAAAAAATACTTAAAATATATTAAAAAAATATAAATAAGAACCCAGACTGACCTTGCCGATCTGTGGATGCTTTGGTGAGAAGGAGGAAGAGATAGATTCCACTATTTCCACAACGAGTTTATTTGACATTTTATAAATGTACATTTCGAAAATGTCAAATAAACTCGTTGTGGAAATAGTGGAATCCGTCTCTTCCTCCTTCTCAACGTCTGCGCTATCTGCTGGTCAGAAATGTTAATATTTCTGTATTAAATATCCTCATTATAAAGCAAAACTCTCACTTCTTCCAAATCGCATAAGATTATGTCATTACTTTGCGAATTTTTGCAGTTTCTAATTTCTGTTACTTTAAATCATCCCGTGTATTTAGTGGAATGAAGTTCTAAGCTTCATTTCTCGAGTAATATTGACAGCCGGAGTAATTTGATGGACTTCGAAGAGGAATGATTGTGGGTGCTCGAAGGACTGGATTAAATAATTCTTAAATGGCCACTCTTCATACGGTGCACAATGAATGGGGTAAAAAAAAGAAAATATGCAGCTTAAAATCCCATATTGGTGGGAAAACTCTACTTGATAATGGGAGGCTTTCCAGAACCAGCAATGGTTACAGAAGCCAATAGTTTTTTCTTTATTTTTATATGGTATTTCAAAACTGATGGCCAAAAATTTAGGGACGAAAAGCACACTCTAAGATATGCACAAAAGTTTACATGGATCCGCAACGAACCATATGCGAGATAATATAACAGCGTATAATTACCGAGTGAATCAAAGCATCAAGAATCCTCTAAAGAAGCCCTATAATGGAATTGGTTGATATATTGTTTCTAATGAAAGCTACACTTCTTTCTCCAAGTGTTAACGTTGCTTAGACTTATACAACATAAACGATTAAGTAATGAATATCGAATAGTTGATTCTATAAGTTGGATCAATTTTAAACCATTTTTCCAAAAACGCAAGCTGTAAAGGTAGCAAACTTCTTCGTTGAATATTTTCTCCATTGCCATCAAGTGAATGTACGAGTAGAGTCAGTGAGCATTGTTAGAATCCTCCATTCTTTTTAGACTCTGGTCTAATACACTGATCCATTGTCATCTGCAACATCTTGTCTCTAGGATAAAAATGTAAGATCACACAAGGTGGGAGTCAAAAGTTCCCAGAAACATACTGTCTCCCCCCCCCCTCTCAGCGGAGCATGCTACGCCCTGGATGCCAGTTTAGTATCATACTTTATAAGTTATCTTTTCTCTGGAAAGCCGTGACCTATTTACATTGTGCGTTTTATTAAAATTGGCGTTATGACTGGCTTGAAATAACCACGAATTCGCGTGAAATTTTGTTTCAAACTGGAGATGAGACATGGGTATACGGTTGTGACCCTGAAACGAAACAGCAATCCTGATAGTGGAAGTCACGGTATTTACCGAGACCAAAGAAAGCACGTCAAGTTTGGACCAACACAAAAACAATATTCAACTGTTTTTTTTTATATCAGAGGGCGTCTCCGGTTCTCTAAGACGCCTCATAACATCGTAGTAGAACAACCCTTTCGCCGTTTGCTTTTTTGGGACAAATTCTTAGTGAATATCACCATATTCTTTGATTGTGTCATAAAAAAGTTAGGTATGCAAAATGTCGTGTATCGAGATTTGTCAACACACTGTAACCCCATAATTGCGACATAAAATGGATGTTCCCTGTTTTTCTCCGCTTTAACTGGCTTGGGAATGATGAATAGGAACACGAAGTCTACTAGGAACATGGCTCCAGAACTGTCACCTTCATCTCTTTGTGGATGTGGGGGAAAGGCTTGTTTTGAATGATTAAAAAGTTTTGAGAAACCGGTTTAATTTTTTATATCATGACTCCTGAAAAAACAAGAACCCTTCAGTATCTGATAGATCTTGTGTGTTTTTATTAAGACCAATTGGATGTTTTCAACTAGGCAATAGGCAACTGGATGAAGTCAAAAAGGCGAGTGCAATTCCTAAAGAGAATAATTTGCCGAAAAAGAAGATGGTAAACTTAATAAATTTTTACCTTGTGGAGCTTTTCAGAATTCTCTCGCTAAAGGAAATTTCTTTTAATTACTTTAATTATGTTTAAGGTTGATAAAGGTTTAGATACCGGGTGGATGAGCGAGGGAGCTAAGGCTCAAGCCTTATCGCTGTCGAGTGTTACAGTAAGTCGACTGTTCGAATCCCGCAGTGGTATATACGTACATTTGGTTTGCGGAAAGCAATGGGAAACCATCGCATTAATTCTCTCAAAATTGGTAAGGTAATTTACAGGTAATTTCCAAAGAAGTAATTTACTAAGAAGGTAATTTACTGGAAAGTGGAAAAGATAAATCTTAAAGATTTTGATGTCTCTAATGGCTCAGTAAAATTGTTTGTTCAGAATATTCAAAGTCTTTTGGCAAAAACTACACTAATCAGACGAGAAATATTTTACGGCACTTTTGAAGAGATTTGATCTTTTCCCTTCCGTTTCCCTTAGGCTCTGGAAGCGAGCAGGGGGCCAATATTATCGGATGCATTAAAATGAACGTAAATCGAGCTTTAAATGGAATAAATCTACTTTGTAGAGGGTTACCTGCCGAATCGCATTAGCCTTGTAATATTAAATTGTGTATTGCTTCATTTCTGTTATTTTATGATTTTAATAGCCATGCTACTGCTTACATGAATAAGTAAAAAAAAAAAAAAAAAAAAAAAAAAAAAAAAAAAAAAAAAAAAAAAGAAATTCTTATTCTCGTAATATAATGAAATGGAAAACGGAAGATTGCGTGATGAGTTGAAGAATGTAACAAAAGCTGCTTACAGCTCGTTATGCAATGTCACGATTTTCATTTTATTCTAAGGCGCGTTTCATTTCTAGTCACTAGAGTACGCCATGAAACGAATGTCCGTTCTATTCAGGGTCTCTAAAGGGCAGTTCAAGTCAATTAGCCACATAGTCCTTCGCCTAATTGTCATTGAGGTGCACTTAACTTTCTCGTACATCATAAAATGATTTCTATCTATCTATGAAAGATTTGGCTGGTGGACCTAAACTGATACAAGATGGTTATTTTAAATTGCATCTCGCAAGTCTCAGTCGACGTAGGCTGTCGTGGTGAAACGAAGAAATGCATTTAAATTATTGTATTAATGTTAATTTAATAAATATTTTGAAATGGCGATTTTGTTTTAAATAATTGAGTATTATTTAAAGCGACAATGTTTTTTAAATTTTTTCCTTGACAATAATGATTGAATTTTTAAGTGAATTTGGAAAAGTAGGGGAACCGTTCAAGATGCAGCAATATCGTTTCGAATATTTGGGCGTTCTTAACCCTTAGAAGTCTTTCAAAGCAAAGCATTTCGATTTTGGAGCATATCTTAAAGAGGAACCAATCAAGCGACAATTAACTACATATTAAGTTGACTTTTAACCTGATTAATCTTAAAACGTGTTTTTGCTAGACAATTTCGTAATAGTAATTGAGCGAAACATTAGTGCAGAAAAGTGGCCAAAAGCGGGCACCCTCAATTTCTGCTCTGTACGATGTTACAGCATAGCAATGAAAGATTGAAGTAGTAGTTAATGCAACTGCCTATGGAGGACCATCGCTCAAGCCGTTTACTCGATCTGTTTTTGTTTTTTTTCAATGACGAGATTTTTTTTTTTTTTTTTTTTTTTTGAATATCGGAACTTTTTATGCTCCTTAGTTTCATGTGTTTTGTTCAAGGATTTTGAATGTTAGTGATTTAATTTTTATATCTACTTATTCCTTATTATAATAGTTACGCATTAATAGAAGTTTGAAGTAGTTAACATGTATAATTATTGAAAAATATTAATTCAAAAAAATGTATGAGGTGATCCTAACCCTGGCACCTACGCTGTTCCCCCCATTTTTTACGATTACCTATTCTTGGAACTCTATTGTAGTACACAAGGTTTACATTAAAGACTTTCTAAGGAAAATATGCCTTTTTATCTATTTTTATTTTTATGCCTTCGAAGTAATTGAACATCTGATATCAAAAAAATTTTAATTTTGCTTTTATGGTTGTTTTTATAGAAAATAGAAAATGCTTCTCTTTCATTCAATATATATTTTCTTCTTTTAATACCCAATTCATTCATGAAATATGGGGGCCCGGTTTTGAAACACTTTTTTTGAAATGGTAAAAGAATAATGTTTTGGGAAAATAATTTTTAAAATTGATTTATTTTGTAGTGTTTTTAATATTGAGACCTATAAAGTAACTTAACTAGCTATGTATTCCACATTTTTTCATTGTCTTTTACTTCGTAGTTTTGCCTGTAAATGTCATAAATAAAATGGGGCCCGCTTTTGGTCACTTTCCTTTAACAGTTTTAAATGTCTTGTAACCAGTAAACCATGATATTACAAATTGACGACAGATTTAATATCGGAGTTGATTGCCTGGTACGATTGTCTTTGAACTGCATATTGGTTGCAACGGATGGAGATACCCGATAGTATGAATGCTACCTTATCACTTCAATTATCTGACACAGGATTAACGGAGTTAAACCACGTATCATTGGTTTGTTAAAATAAATGTGAACGCTTTTCACAAGATTGGTTAGGAATAACGTCAGTAGATGCTATTCGATTAATCTATTCATTTTGAAGTGAAGCTTAGCAATATTGAATAATATAATAATCATTTACGTGAATATCTGTGATGCTTTCCTGGATATTTTTTCATAAACTGTACATTAGGTTAATCTGACTAGCTTTTATATAAAAATATATGGCAGTTGTGATGATCGATTATCTCAGATACAGACTTTCCCTTGGAAACAAATGGAACCGAACTTTTTTTTCCTGAGAATGACTTGCTCCACATTTCGTCATTTTCCATTCGCTTACCTAACACCGCAGCTGTGCGAAAAACAGGATGAATTGAAAACTGCCTAAAATAGGGAAAGTATTATTTATGCTTCACTGGTTTTAGTAGATATTTTTCCAAAAATGTTATCATTAACCAGAAATGCACGTATGTTATTTATTAATCATTGTCTGACAATCCATATAATTTTATCTGGACACCTTAATACATTTCCTTTTTATTAAAGAGCAGACACATTTTCAAATAATAGCCTCTATTCAGAGGGCTATTCAGCATTGCCTTACGAAGAACAATAAATCTTAATTTCGACATAGTTATTGAAAAAGTTGAAAGCGCTATTGTTGGGTCAAAAATAAACATATCCTTGACACGGAGGTGACATGAGGCTCTTCGTCATCCGAGCAGGCGAAATGAATTAAAGGGAATTCATATCCCGGAAGATCTTGATAATGCTTTAGAAAATGGAAATAACCCAGTTATTTATTTAGTTATTAAGTCTTGAATTTAATAAGTATCACTCGAAATGCGTTGTTGTTATTATTATTTACTTCGATTTATTAATTACAAACTATGGAAAGTGCTTAAAATTTATATTATATTTATTAAAGCTGCTGTGATAAAAATTCAACACGGATCACAGAGAAGTATGTGCGCTGTAATTACTAGCAGTCGTTAAACTTGGCGCCAGATCTGTAATCCAACTTTAAGAGGTAAAAGTAAACGATAAACCGGAAACCTTAAATGGGAGATGCTCTTTGGCCTTCTTGTGTCAGCCTCCTTATGAGTTATTGAGAGAGTAAACTGAGTTGATACGGCTGCATAATTTTTTGTTGCGTGAAAGCGTATCGTTGTTTGTCTTTCATTTTAGTGGAACCAGTGAAGAGAGTAAAAGCGAGAGAGCGAGAGAGAGAAATTCAATTTCCATCCATTGGATTCGATTGCGCACACCTGACACAGTTTTAACAGGGAATTACCGTTGGACGGGCGCCAGTCGCCTCTACGTGGATACGGGCCCGGCCATGTGGTGGTGTTCGTTGCCAGACACGAGTGGCTTAGTCACGGCCACCCTATTATATATTTCGGCTTATTTATATTAGCAAACAGCGGAAAGAGGAGTAGGGGGAGAAAAAGTCACCTCCCTCTGTCTTTTTTTCTCTTTTCCTTCCTTTCTGTGGTTCGTATAATTTTCTGTGGTTCGAAAAAGGCACTCTTGTTTTTATTCTCTAGCGACGAAATTTTTTTTTCCAATCCGATTTGCTTCGAGGTTGTTATTTTTTATTACATTTTTAGGAACTGCTCATGTTTTTACTTTTATACTTACGCAATATTGTTTTGATAGCTAGTTTGTAGCATATGAACTTAATGCAGTGTGTAAATAGGTAAATGTAAACTCGTTAGTTCCTTAGAAACGAAAGCAACGCTGTTAAACATTATTAAAAATCTAAATGGAGTAGTTTAAAATGTTAAATACCACGAAGAATATCAGAAGTTAATCTTCATAATCATGCGTATATGGCTTTTAATGGCTCGCTTTAAAAGAGTCATTTGTGATATTTATATTTAATATAATAATCTTAGGTTTAGTATAGCATATTTATATTAGGTTTGATTAGACTTTAAAGGAAAAATACGTACTTCAAAAATAATTTGTTTGATGTATACTGAGTGCCTTTCGAGTGTAAAGTTAATTTTTAAATGAACATGAGGATGGTTACTTAAAGTAATATTTAATCTCGATTTATAGACGAATAAAGACCACCGTAAATAAAAAAAATAAAGTTTATTTTTACCATATCTTTCGCTTAATTAATAAATTGGTATATATAGATGCTTTTCTTCTAATGTTTAATGATTTTTGAAAATTAAGTACGATTTTTGAAGAGTCCGAGATTGTATTCTTCGATTGAGAGAAGTGTTCGATTTTTGCTTACTGCCGAAAGTGTTCGAGATTGTATTTGCCTGGTGTGAAAGTATTCTCTTATGTGTTGTATTGATGATTACGATGGAGTTTGAATTTATTATAATAATCAGGAGTTAGAATGTATTTATTCATATAAAATTTTACGTGTCATTATGTGGGAAAATTTAAAGTGGGATCTTCAAATTTTAAATATTCCAAAAAAAAAAAAAATCCCTAAAGAGCTTTATGTTCTTTATTTGTTAAGAAAAAAAATTCCTATTGCTTTTAGATTTCATCTGTATTATGCTTTTATATATTCGCATTTCACTTATTGCTTAACTGTTTGGAGTCGGGGCAGTAAATCGTCATTTAATCCTCTTTGAATTCATCAAAAAAAAAAACGCTTTAAGAATTTTTCTTTAAAAAAAAACAAAACCTTTTGGATATGTTTTTTTTAATACTTTGGCCTTTTTAGTATTTTTTCAGATTTTTTTTTATAGGATCTTAGTTAACTGTAAGAAGTTTGAATGTTGAGCATATTATTATTTATGTTAGGCAGAATCTTGCATTAATGCTTCGTGTCAATAAATTTGAAGTACCTTTGTACCGAAATATTTTATGTTAAATAGCGTTTCT